>APFE030645820.1:129574-143708 GCA_000404065.3 Pinus taeda
TTCTGCAATCTCCCACTCTCTCCTAAGAACACTTCAGTTGTCCTCTCTATCCAATTCCTTATTGGATTCTTCAGGTTCACTGCCACTCCTCTGCAACCATAAACTTCAATTCATAAACTTCAAATCAAAAAAATGCATCTCACCTTTAAGATCTTGCTTGATCTTGTCTTCTTTCCACTGCTACAATCTTCTTCACCTGTATATGCTTGGATATAAAAAAAATCTGATCTTTCTTTCAATTATTCACCACACTTCAAAAAAAAAAAAAAGGCATCTTCAATAAACATTCCCGCTCTGATACCACTTGATGCAAGCCACAACCTGCAATAACCAGGATCCTTTTCCTGTTCACTCATGCATAAAACTTGCGCCTTAAATCAACACTTTAATGCCTGCAACTTCAAGATTTACCATTGAGTGGGGATGCTAAAACACACAATTCCAATTCCATTAACTTTCCAATTTGACTTGAGCACTACAGCTCGACATTTAGCATTTCATTACACACTATTTCCAAGACCAATTATAATCAAATTTCAACAACGAATGCTCCTTGGTATTTTTCGTAGCCCACTGCAAGGATGCTCCGCGGTCCAAGGAAATTTTAACTGCTTGAGCAATGTTATTGCTCGAAGAACTAGCCTGTTCTTTTGCACGCTCCACACACAAAAGCTCATGCGCTGTCCTCTTCCTCTGAGCAGACACGCTACACTGCCCTCGTTTCTGCGAGAAATTACTCTGCCCGTTCAAGCCTTTATGCGCACAGTCAAAACAATTAAAGGAAACCTCCCGTTCTGCCCTTTCCACGCTAATACAGTCACGCCAAAGAAGATTGGGAATAACCACTAACACTTTCCTTGCACACAGGACCATATATATCCACCAATATAACAGTGTATGCACAATATCATAAGTTTTAAAGGGAATCGTGTAGCTGGTTGAGAGCTGCTCCAATCAATACATAAATGCGCTGTCTATACCAAATATATACAATGATCTAGAGGCCCAGTAAACTTTTTCATGCGCCCTCCTTAGAATGATCACATATGATAAGAAATAGCTGGATTTTTTCTGCAGGTAAAACTATAAAAAGGTTCCACGCATATACTCTTGAATCAGAACAAAAATACGTAGGTTAGACCCCTTTAACATTCTCAACCTTTTCAGCCATTAATAAAATCATTGGAAAATCTTATTACAAGTAGCGCAGGACTTCTGGAAAGAAATAGATTTTGCAATCATTATATTTGCAGACAAGCCAATCCATAAATATGCCCATCACTGATGATATAGCAATGAAACCGCAGGTGCATCCAGAGTATCAATGAAAACAAAACAGTCTAACTATTCTAACACTCACAGTAAAGTATCGAGCAAATAATTGATGCAAATTAACCTCTAAATACACAACACAATCCATTATTGAATACATGTATTTACACTAACAGTAATCCATGGAACTCTTACAAATACCGAGAGGAATTTTCATTATTAATGCTTCTGGCATGCCTCCCATCTCTCTCCCTCTGATCCTGAGAGCTTAGCTGCCTGTTTTATTTATAATAATAATGGATACATAGATCAGGCCTTATCTCTAGAAAAAGCATGATTTTTCCCTTTTTACAAAATGACTTAAAGCTGGAAGCTTTATTCCCTATTTTTTTTTTATCTTAATTTTAACTAAAAAAAACATAAAAACAGAAGGCAAAGGATCCCACTCCTTGCCTGTAGATAATCTTTTTGATTTTTGGAATAAATCAAAAGATTTTTCCCCTTCTGAGTCACATGCGCCTGCATCACATATGGTGTTGTGTACATGTTGTACAGGTGGTGCTATGTACATATGGTGTTGTGTGTGTGAGTGTACATATGGTGTTGTGTGTATGTGGTGTTGTGTGTAGGTGGTGCTATGCACATGTAGTGTCGTGTACATGTCATGCATTTGGTGTTGTGTACATGTGGTATTGTGTACACATTGTACAAGTGGTGCAATGTACATGTGGCATTGTGTAGATGGTGTCATGTACATGTGATGTTGTGCACAGAAAGTGCAGGTGATGTTGTGTATAGGTGGTACTATGTACATGTTGTACATATGGTATTGGTGTACATATGGTATTGTGCACATGTCATACATTTTGTGTTGTGGGCATGCGGTACTACATATGTGCATTGTGTAGTTGTGGTATCGTGGCATTTGTATTCATTATGTTGTACTCTGTGTACGTATATGTATTGTGTTGTACAACGGATGTAGGTGTATGTGTTGTGTTGTACACTGGGTGTAGGTGTATGTATTATGTGGTGTTGTACAATGTTGATGGATAAACGTGTCGTGTTGTACATTGTGTATATGTGTATGTGCAAAGGCATTGGGTGCTTGCCGGGTGTGGAAATCGATCCAGTGTGTGTACAAAAAGAACAAAGGTAGAAGTGAAGGACTGATTGAAGGATAAGTATCAATATTTCATTTCAGTTTTATTATGCATGTGATCTATTCTTATGATTTATGATGGTTACATATAATCTATGATTATGGTTTATGATGATTTCATGTGATTCATGATTTTAACTTATGATGGTTGAGTTGAGATAACTAGATGTGATATGTTTATACATGATGATTTGGTCATCAACTAGTTTTACTTGTTGTGACAAGAAGTAAATGGGATTGCAAGTATACCTTATTGAAAGGACATTGATGAGGTATGGTTTGAATTTATTTCAATTCATTTTGAGTCTAATGGAAATTATGTGCTCGGTACAAGAAAGAATGAAATGCTCGGTTGGGAGGTTGAAATTGACTGCAAGAATTAGCAACATCAGTGAAAGGAATTGGAAAATATAGCAGTATGTTGGTAAATCACTTCAGAAGTAGGGGGATTGTGGGACACTGGTACCCAATAGTGTCCATTGATTTCCATGAGAATTCTATGACCGGTATGATGGTTTTGAGGCAGTGATATGCCTTGGCTTTTGGATCTTTCGATGCAATGAAACCTTTCCAAGGGAGGGGTTGCCTGAGGGTCAGTGTAGAAGAGAATGGGATGCCTACAGAACTTGGAAGGTGTGTGACTGCATGAAAGGGGGTGACCAGATTTCTCGATGGACTATGTAGCAGAGAAGTGAAGGTCGGGGATGTATCTATTTTGGTCATTCACATTTCTATATGGAATCAGATGCACATTAGGAGTGTGCCATGGAACAATGAGACAGTAACTATTCACTAAGGGTACAATAGTGCTGGATTATAATATTGGACATTAGACGTGGACTTTGACTTTGGAAGTGGTTCTAGAAGTTTTGGGAAGGAATTGAATCCTGGTACTATTTTGAGGATGGAGGTGTGACCCTTTGGATTCCCTTGTTATGGATGCAGGCATCGTATCCTTTTATTTGCTAGTTGAGAAAATGTGCATATGTGTATATATGTATATTATTGTAAATAATGTATTGAGATGGATTTATAAAGCTCCATAGATAGTATGATTATTTTTTGGTTGAAGAAAATGTGTATAAAAGTATATGTGGTTGTTATTTTAAGTACCTTAATGAGTTGTGTTATAAATCTCTAGTAACGGTATGATTGTCATGTTTTCAACAAGATGTCATTGTAAATGTTGCAACGAGTTGTCTTATAAAGCTCCATGGGAAATATTTTTTTCTTTCAGTAGTCTTATTGGTTGTAGTTGTCATTCAACACTGAGTGATCTAAATGGAAAATGGTATCAACCCACGGTATTCATCCACCCATGTTATTCACTTTAAGTGGCATCCACCCATGGTATTTATCCACCCATGTTATTGTAAGTGGAATCAACCCATGGTATTTTCCCATGGTATTGTGACATCCACCCATGGTATTCATTCACCCATGGAATTTACCCATGGTATTGTAACCAAAAAAATGGCTATAACTAACAAGTCACATTTTGTAAAAGGAGAAATTGTCCACCACAATATAGTTGTTGGAGAGGTAAATCCCCTCTACGGATAGAGGCGATCCCTACTAGCCCAGAACGAGTCTAACAACAATCAAACAATGCTACCACACAAGTTCCTAATTGCAAATAAAAGGTAGGTGATGAAGACCTACTTGAGTTCCAACGCTTTCGTCTATATAAGAGATGTCGCCCATGTTCCTTTGGCTTGGCTGGTCACAATCCTCCACTATCCTCATGAATGGACACCTTCACACACAAAGAGAACAAGACAAACACAAGCGTGAAATCTAATATATGCAATTATACATCAGTCAGGAAGGACATAATTCAACATCAACCATTACAAGTACAACGAGAATGGAACCATAATGATAGTCATCTATTATTAATAATCAACAAAGGAGAATACAACCAGCGTCCTGACGTCAAGTCCTCCTTTGGCTGGGTGCTCAACTACACAATTCTTGCAAAGCTTGAAGGGATGAGGGAAAAGCTATCTCTCTCTTTAGTGACAAGATCTCCTTACTTAGGTAAAGCCTTATGGACACAAAGAAGGCTCTTGCAACTCCAATCTCTTGATATCTTCCTTTCAGCACAAGTATTGCCACTAGAATTAGAACTAGCTTGCTCAAGCCATGGAGACAAGCTTTTATAGAGGAAAAGGAAGAGATAAGGTCAATCACAACAATAATGGATTTGGCTTCATCACTTGGAAACTTCTATCGAATGGTGGAAAACTACTTCCCATTCAAGGAGATTCAAAGCCAAACCATCCTCACTTAACTTGGATGCAGTCGGTGAATGAGTTGGATAGAAATTTCGGAGGTTGATTAGTTCAAAACTTTGCCCAAAAAGGTTGGCACGATTGCGACTCTGGGACAGAGCGTTAATGGCGCGCCCCTTTTATAGGATTTTCCCCATTGGCGCGGGCATAACACAATGGACCAGTGCTAATGTAAAAAGGGTTGTTTTTAAGGGCAAAGAGTAGGAGATGTCTTCAGAGCATATGCAGCTCATGTTCAGAGGTGAATGACGCAAGTGGTTTCAAGTCTTGTCACTTCTCACAAGTGTCGGAATGATTCCTCCAAGATGCAGGAGAGGGGTAACAGGGACGGTGAAAAACGGTGACAAATTACTGTGTAACAGATGCCCCCTAAAGCATGAGGCCCGAGAGAGAGAGGGGTGAAGTGCTTTACAAGAACATGCATGACTGAAAACACTGCCGCCGGAGAACCTACAAAAAGAAGTACAACTGATATATTCAAGTACATGATATATGTGGTATGGGTGCAACCATCCATAACAGAGTATATATAACTGGATCCCAGGTATGGATGCAGCGATCCGATGAGGATCAATAAATGGACTCAGGTATGGTTGCAGCCATCCAATAAATGAGTCATGTAATGATTACAATAATCCACAAAATGCAGCCCGGATTCCAATACGCATAATCCGGGGTCTTGCGCTCCAACTCAACTCGAACACAGTACAAGTTCAAGCATGTGAATACAGGAGTCGATGTTGAACATGCATGAACATTGTCTGATTACCAGTCAATTATGAAAATTGTTAACAGATGCGAGAGGTGCCACCAATAATGACGATGGTCCTGAAGGTACTATAGGTACAATCCACGGCGCGTTAATCAATGAGCCGGTGTCGAACACCCATAGAATTATCCGATCGGAGGCTAATGATGAAAACCTCGTGTCGAACACGAAGAACCTACCATTGAGGCATGTAGGCTCCAAGGTAACTGAAGGGAGTCTCTAGGTCACCTTCCTGGATAATGTGCTGAAGTCGACAAGAAGTGATCTTGACCGAAGGTGGGCCATAATGTTTCCCACATCATCGACACGAGACGGAGAGAGACAATATGTTTTGTGTGAGATATCGGAGGGAGGTTGAGTATTCTGCAGAGGTCAACTTCTCTTGAGCATATCGGCAACACAACGAGGAATTTGGAAGTATTTGAGGTCAAATTATCAGGGGTCATGATGACAAGACTATGAGAAGATGAATGGTCAAATAGGATAACCCAAACCCATGGAGGAAAATGTGAAGCGAGATGAGATGTCCCCACCCAGACACAAATGCAAAAAGTGCCATGTTCAAGAGTGACATACTGTCGATGACGACGATTATGATTCCTTTATTCCCCCACCATTTCTGGCGAGTACCCCGGTTATTTTTAGATGGCAAGCTTGACGGGGATAGCATATGCTTGAATGGTATCATTACGACAGAATCCAATGTCATTAAAGTTTTAACGAGTCTGACAAAGGAAAAACTCGACATCTTTTCATGTTTAGAGACTTTGAAAAGACAGCAAAAAGAAAACTCCAGGGGTGTCCTTTTTCGTAAATTTTTGTCTCTCAAGCCCAAAAAAGTATAAAACGATGCTCGAAAGAACCGCCCGATCATTACGACCGAGGAGTAATTTTCGTAAGTAGTGACATCGACCCGAAAAAGAAAAAGCGACCGATATCACGTCGTTTCATTTCCACTAATGAACCTGAAATGACAAAGGCCCAACGATATTTTCATTCTTTATACGGTCGGAAAAAGAGTTTAAAAACGACTGCCTCTTATTTACATTTAATGAGTCAAGAGGAATGACTTGGCGATCTTTTCACGTTTAGTGAGTCAGAAAAGAGCTAAAAGATGACTCCATAGTGACTTTTTTGTGTTTTTACCGAGTCTGAAAAAGTATAAAATACAACTCGTTTCACCATCGAAGTTGCGTAAACGACCTGTCGCTGCACAAGAAGTAAACGTAAAACCCATTTTCGACCAAAAATATATTAAAATATTCAAAAATAACCTTCCTAAGCCCCAAAAATGAGTTAAAAAGCGTATAAATAGGGTGAAAATGTAAAAATAGAATCACTTTTACTTTTTACCTCTTGAAGACTGAGAAGGGTCTGTTTGGGAAGCAAACTTCAGGCAGGGAATACAGCCAATCCGTGCAACCATTCGCAATCTCGTTAGCTCCAGGTAAGAGGAGCTTCCCTTAGCTCCATTTTTATACCATTTTTTATGTATTTCATGCCTGATTAAGCCCCAGCAAGGGGGAATTTCCAAATTTAGGGCTTCGCCCCATTGGCGCGGGTATCCAGCACAGACCCGCGCTAATGGGGTTGTTGGGTATACGACCAAAGTCCCACATTGACTAGAAGTGGGGAGGATCATGGGTATATAAGGATGGACAAATATCTCCATTGGTATGAGGCCTTTTGGGGTAAGTCCAAAAGCAAATCCATGAGGGCTCAGGCACAAAGTGGACAATATCATACCATTGTGGAGATATGTGGTGTCCAGAGTCCTTATAGGGGTGAAATACCCAAGGGCGCCACGCCATTAGCGCGACTGTTTTAAAAATAGTCGCGCTAACTGCGTGACCCAAAATTTTTCACAAATTTACCCATTTTATTTGAAATTCTCCTGGTTCATAATTTTACCAATGTCCTAATGAGGGCGTATTTGTCCTTGTTGGTGTAGAAAACAGGTCAAAAATGGTAGTAGAATGGAAAGAAAGAGAACATGACGTTGTGGATGCTTTGGCAATTGAGGACGATGGGTGCATGAACGCTCTGAGGGATTGTGGCCTCAAAAAGTTCTTCCTTACATCATATATGCGGTCGCAACCTGAGTTGCTACAGTTCATCATTGACGCTTGGGACGTGGACGACCAAGTGTTTCGTCTATGGAACTAGACCTTAGATCTTGAGGTATCTGATGTATACTTCATCATTGGACTGTCACGGAGAGAAGCAGTTCCCATTTTGACTAGCAGTAGACCTTCCAGGGAGAAGGTTGGTGAAGTAAAAGCTCGAGTGTGCCTGGAAGCACAATTCAGGAAACAGAGTGCTAAGGTGGCGATCAACACCATCTGGGATTTGACTCTCAAGGCCATTCTTTTCACCATCACACATACAGCTGGGGTACAGGCACCCCACGAGGCAAGCAAGAACCACCTGATACTTGCGATTGAATGCCTCAGTCCAACCATCTTTAACTGGGCTGCAGCTATGACTACCAATATCAAGAGGCAGCTCACAAATTGCAAGCGTGCGGATGTGAAATAGTTCGCATATGGTTTGATCGTGGTATCATTCTTCCTGGAGCGAATACCACTTTTCTAGATCTAGAGAGCCGTGGTGGCAGATCCATTGCCACAAGAGCCTAGAATGGCTCACTAGGCAGCACTGATGCCCAGAGGAGGAGGAGGTCGGGAGATGTCATGGCAATCCGAGTTCTTCATATGGCTCCGTTGATAGCTGATCGTGATCCAGGATTGGCCCTATGCAAGAACCAGTTTCATGGGGGACCCAGACCTTCCACTACCAGAGGGGGAGGAATGGGAGGAGGAGTTAGGTATGAACTCCTTGATTTTGATGTTTTTTCATTTTTTTTGTCTTTTTTAATACATTCCTATCCTAATGATGATTGTATGTATATGCAGATGTGGGCCTAGAGCGACCAGCCGGCCTATCCCCTACAGCGCAGAGAGGCCAACCTGCAGCCAACCCTCAGGCAGGGGGCACCATGGGGGAGGAGCTGATACAGAATGTCGAGGGGCTTGCCCAAGGGATTCCTAGTTATGCCAAATTGGCAGATGTGCCCTTCGCGTATCAGAGGCACACAGTAGGGGTGCCGACTCGCGTCCATCATCTGCTGAGACGATTGGTGCGAGCGGTGATGTGCTATCATGAGCACCACCGTGCTTAGACTCCTAGGTTTTATTTTCTGCATATTTTTTTGAGAGACATGTGTCTCAGATGTACAGAGAACACAGACTCTATCCAGACATGTACATTTATTTTTTGAGCACCTCAGTGCGCCGCACGATAATACTATATAAATATATATATATAAATATAATATATAAAATATAATATATTATATATATATATAATAAATAATATAAAAATATATATACACGGTGTTATAGTTTATTGTATTTTGTGCTTTTTGTATCATGTTCATTTACATATTATGCAAATGTCTATCCAATACATAGTTAGCTAATGCATCGGTTACTGCATTAAGTCTTCTTGGAAAGTGTTGATAAGTAATGTAATCAAAATCTCTTTCCAATAACTTAACACATAAATACAACCTTAAAATACGATGATCTCTGACGGAATATCGTCTGTTGAGTTGGTGGACTACAAGTTGAGAATCTAAGTTTACAACCAATGTGCGGATCCCGAGGTTGATTGCCTTGGCTAATAATTCAATTACAGCACTATATTCAGCCACATTGTTTGTTGTACAACCCAGACACACCCCTTGAATATCTACTAACTCACCATGAGGATCGTAGATCACCCATGCTGCAGATGACAGATTGCAAGTACTGCGGGAAGCACCATCAGTGAAACCAACGTAAGGCGATCCAGACATCTGTTCAAGAAGCAAAAGACACAATAAGCGGCAATCATGCTGACACACTGAGATAAATACTAAATAAACACGCACACACAACACACTACTAAAAGCATACGCATGTACAAAAATAAAGCACGCTCGTGATACTCAATTCAAGTCAAGCCCTTTTCAGGACTTTGCCTTATTGTACTGTTGCATAACTGGCCTAGATAGTGTAGGGATCGCTCGACCTATTGGATAAAATGATCAATGGCACCGATGATCTACCCATGCCCCCCGGCCGAGCGAGGCTTACAAGCTAGAGGATCCATGCCCCTTTTGGTAGAGCGACCGAGGGTCGCAACAGAGTGCAATGAAGGATCAGAGCGAGCAAAGACCAAACAAAGTGAAGCAAGGTTCGGAGGTGGGAGGGAGAAGACACCCATGAGGGTAGGGTCTTTGAAAATCCCGGCTCCCACACTCTCAAAAGGAACGGAGGCATGTTCAACGAAATGTACATTTCCCTCAGAAGAGGAAGCGAAGAAGGAAAGCTGGTCCACCGTGACAATTTTCCCTTGGTGAGGGAAACGAATGACACGCACGAGGGATGAAGCCACGGCACGCATGGCATATGTCCAGCTCTGGCCCAGAAGGAGGTTGTATGTGAGATTCACGTCAACGACCTCAACTTCTACTTCCACGGTTTTCCCTTCTAAGGTGATTGGCAATCGTTGAAGAATACCATAAGGACGAGATTCTCTCCCATCGAAAGCTTCCAAAGTCGTAGGAGACTGGCTCAGAGTCGGAGACCCAATCGCTTTCCAACAAGCAATAGACATAATGCAAGTCGATGTGCCCCCATCAATAATTATACGATGAATCATTTTGGAGTTCATGACAACTTGGATAAGAAAAGCGATCTGATGGGGCAGTCTAGGAACATGGCTCTCGAGGTTGAAGGTAATCAGATCCAAATCTGCCGGGTCGATGCCACCGATGGTCGATAGTAGGGACTTCCTCTGAGGGGGGCAGCTCTGGAGAACTTCTAAGGTGGACATAGCCGACGGAGCCTGCGCTAAGTCCTCTACGATGCTATAGTGCTGGGCAGCACGAGCATTCGGGTTGTAAGAAGATCGCCTGAGTACTCCTTTAGGAGGGGGTCGGATTGTCGTCTCAGTACTTGGTCTCTCGATATGGGGTGGACCAGAGCTGGACGAAGGAGCACTTGACGTAACCTCGGGCTCCTTCCCGGTGGACAACAGATACTCCTTTGCTCGAGTCGTTACATGAACAGGAATAGATCCAGTCATGAAGACTTGGGAACCGAAGGGAGAAGAAGACGGATCAGCCACCATTTGAGTTTGCTGAGAGGGAAAAGGTTCTTTAAGAACCGCAGGAACCCTAGGAGCAACCTTTAACAAATGACTAACTTTGGACTGCCCGAGGCAGTCCTTAGTATAGTGATCCTCCTCACAAATGAGGCAAGGATACTTGGGTTTGCACTTAGCTCCTTCCTCGACTGGAGGTTTGGAGGATTCCTGTTTAGGTTGCTCAGATTTATTTTTTCCTTTCCCCTTTTTCTTTCCTTTTGAGGCCTTGCCCACCATGGTGGACTGGACGACGTTGACCTCGGAAGTACTACCAGAATTTGAACCACCTTGAGAAGTGCTTTCGTTAGAAGCACCTGACTTTTGCTTCCCAGGGTTTGACGATGATTTTTTAGAGGCCGGGTTCACAGAGCCAATGAATCCATCGATAGATGGCTTTGGTGGAGCCTTGGAGTACCAGGCCTCGGGGCATCCGACAAATACTCATACAAGGTACTAGACTGAGAGTAAACTAAGTCTAGGTACTAAGCGCATGCGATTGCTTGCTCTTCAGTCACACAGGCTCCCATAGCAATGTCCCGTGCAATCTTAGGGACAAAGGAAATCGTGAACCAGTCGGTAAGGAGTTGATCAAGAATCCAAAACTTGATCAACCTGCGACACCTTCTCCATTCATGTATATGATCGGAGATATGCGTAGCTGTATCCTGCTTAAGAGATGTAAGGAGGTGAGTCCCTGTCTCGTACCGAATGGGTAACTGAAAGTAAGGAATGCCATGGCCAATGAATTAAAATCTTGAAATGATGTGCGGGTCAATTCAATATACCATTTAGCGGCAGAACTAGTGAGAGTCCTCTGAAAGAGGCGAAGTCGAATCGAGTCATCGAGTCATGAATTAGACGAAAACCATAAGTGATACGTCATTACATGAGCTTGAGGGTCCTCTCTGGCTTTTCCGTCAAATTTGGGACAATCACTAGGTATATTAGTTGGAACTGGTGGCCATTGTGGATTACGTAAAATGGGATCATTTGTTAACTTCGACACATCGGGCAGTTCCAACGTCGCTAGAAACGGTAGCTGCGGGTTGAAGGACATTTGTCCCGGATATGAGGTAGGGCCAGCATTCCATCCAGTTGCTGGTTTCCCCCATTGGCCTTGTCCAGATGGGCCAGGTCCAAAAGGGCCCTGTCCATAAGAATTTTGTCCATAAGGGTTATTTCCGGAACCGGGTGGTTGATACTGGTTCTTCCCCCCCAGTGCCCCATTGGTTACCATACTGCCCTGCAGGTTGTTGATAATTTTGATAAGGATTGGCCTGCGGCTGTTGGTAATTTTGATACGGGGTATATTGATTTTTCCCCTAGGGTTGTTGGTATCCATACTGAGCCTGGGAACCAAGCGGAATTTGATGAGAAGGTTGGGATTGATACCCACCTGAATACGGAGGTTGGAATTGGTACCCACCCAAATAAGGAGGTTGGGATTGATACCCACCTGAATAAGGAGGCTGGGATTGATACCCACCTGAATAAGGAGCCTGGGATTGATACCCACCTGAATAAGGAGGCTGGGATTGGTACCTGCCTGAATGAGAAGGTTGGGCCATTTGGCCGAAAGGTTGTCCTGGTCGGATCTGAGACGGCCCCGTTTGCCCAGAAGGTTGAGCTTGCTGAGCGACGGACTGCCCTTGCGCAACCAAAGGTTGTCCTTGTAGACCAGATGGTTGCTGAGCGGTGGGCTAGCCTTGCTGTGCGTAAGGCTGGCCACCTTGCCCAGAAGGGTAGCCTTGTTGGTTTTCGGGTTGACCTTGCTGACCGTAAGGTTGTCCTGGGTTCCCATAGGGTTGCCCCGAAGGGTAGCCCTATTGGAGCCCAGGTTGTCCTTGCTGCGCATAGGGTTGTCCTGGGTTTCTAGAAGGTTTCCCAAGATACGTATAGGACGAACCACTAGAGGCTAAAGGTTTTCCCTGATAGGGTTTTCCTTGCGAGGCTCCAGGTTGACCTGGGTAGTTCTGGCCATAATATTGCTGCCCATGATTAGGCTGCGAGTAAGATGGTTGACCCTGGTAGGGTGGTCCTTGAGATGGTTGTCCTTGACCCGAATGGAACTGGCCACTGTCATATCCGACAGTACTCCAAGCCACATTCAATGGAACTGAAGCCTCAACATAGAGCTCATTCGACAAGGAGGTATACAAATATTGATTGACATGATCATAATAGGGGCCTTGCCCACCTGGGTTCTGGACATTGTGCAAGTACTGAGAATATGCCCCCCCTGCCGAAATAGCGTTAGAAAGAGGCGGGGCACTACTTGCGGGATGGACAACTCTAGCAGTATGTGTCGATGGACCACTTTGTACTGGGCCTCGAGATGGGCCGACAATGGAAGTGACAGTAGAAGACGCTGTAACGGCACTAACAACTGGAGTTGATGACGCGACACAGACGGTTGGATTGGTTGGAACTGCTGTAACAGCAGTATGGTGAACTTGGGAGACAAACAGTCATGTGGTAGGGATGATGTTTTGATCCCACATAGAAGAGGAAGTCGCAGAGTTCATAACATCCCTTAGAGATCTATAATGCGCCGACACTGTGATACCGAGAGGCGTGAGAGTGTAGGGCATAGAGATAACCGGGGATGTAGCCGCAATGGGAGTATCAATACTCAACATAACGGGCGTCCCACTCGACACGGGAGATGTATCCTCCATGTCGAAAGAAGCCATCGGAGATGCAACACCAATAGGAGTAGTAGGAAAATCCTCTTCAGAAGGCTCCCAAACAGGGTTCCAAAACAAGTCATAAAGCTCGTCCTCTGGAGCACGAGAGTTCAACGGTTGGACACTCGGAACAATAGGAAGAGTGCCGCTACAAACCGGTGTCTCAGGGGCAGCAGAAGATGGAGACCCTTGGTCACTTGGGACAGGAGATGGGATTGATGGATCCGCCAGGATAATCAAACAAAGATCCTAAGAAAACTAACGATAAGGGACCCTACTCAAAACTAAACGCAAACAAGATCTACCAAGGTGAATGTTATCGCGGTCGAATAAATTTTTATGACATTAGGACACAACTTGACCTTTTCATGTTTTAAGAGTCGAGAAAAGGACAAAAGATGACTCTAGTCGCCTTCGAATGTTTAAAGAGCCCGAAGTGACCAATGCTCAATAGGTCCTTTTCTTTTACAGAGTCCGAAAAGGATCAAAAAGTGACTGCTCTGGAGAAACTAGGCAAGGGTTTTACCAGACAATCCGTAAAACTGCTTATACACCTTGGCAATCGTATGAAAAACAAGGACTTTCCGTACTGTAGACAATCTTCCCGAATGCTGTGTTCGGCGCGTTACGGCTTGTAAGGCGGCAGACACGACTTCCTATGGATCAAGGATGCAAACCTAGTGGAGTCTCCCCATATATACGCGATGGTACGTGGGAGCCCAAGTCCGTACTAGACCACAATCGAACCACACCAGGA
>APFE030645821.1:5297-107361 GCA_000404065.3 Pinus taeda
AGCTCGAACTGAAGTGTTGCAAGAGGATAAGATAATGTTTATAGTCCAAATATTATTAAGAGCTAATAATATTTGACTGTTCTATTTTTAGACTGGCAGTCTAAAAATAGACTCTGCCCATACGTCTAAAAATAGAGGTCCATCTATTTTTACCAACATGACCAATAATCCATAAATAGCATCCTACAACTCATAGACCATGATCCATATGTCTGAAAATAGACATAGTCTAAAAAGAGACTTTACCCCAAAAATAGCCTGCAGGCCCACTTAGTGAAGGCGACTTCTTTTCACTAAGCTCCATCATCTTGCTGCATTTTCAACACCAATCTTAACATGGTCGCTAGGTCTCCTTCCTTTATTGGGTATTGTCACATTTCTTTAGCTTTCTAACACATTATATGTAATCCAATTTTTTTAAATAACCTCTCTTTCCAAGTTCAACATGGATGGTTTTGGCTTGCTTGGATTTCAAGATATAGAGCATTTCTCCAACACTATTCAATTTAGTTTTGTTTAACGTGAACATATTTCTAGAGGCCAACTAGATTTCATTTTCTTCTTGTTTTCATTATAATATTATGCACTCACATTGTCGTTGGAAAATTCGAACTCCCCTTGTGTATATATTTCAGCAAAATGTGACAAAGCAGGGCAAGTTTGGAAAGTGGTATTTACTAAGGAATGATCATGCACCCAGACTTTGTGGAGATATTACATGCATACACTAAAAGGCTCATTCCAATAAGCCAAACTATTTCATATCAATCAGGGGGTCAATTTCTTAAAGTGCACTATTTAGCTAAGAAGAACAACATTAGGCATGCTTGATCTTATGGTACACTGCTACTTTTATTGGTGCAATTATTAATGAAATGGCACAAAACGATGAAAGAGAATTAGTAAACTATACAGTGAGTGAATGGTAAGATGAAATCCCTTTGTGAACATATCTTATATAGGACTTGAACCAAATCATATTGGCCCAAAAGGGGTCCCTTTTATTAGAGAAAGCATAAATTGGCTATCTTTCTTGATTACATGTATTTTCCCCACAAAGTATATACCTTAAAACTAGCATAAGGATACATAATATAACCATAATCACAACTTGGAGCCCGCATTATGCTTTCATGTGATTAACCCACATGCCACGAACTGATCGTGCCATCATGGGTAGTAGGTGTTCACATAATTATATATATATATATATTATGGTGAACACCTACTACCCATGATGGCACGATCATTTCGTGGCATGTGGGTTAATCACATGAAAGCATAATGCGGGATCCAAGTACAATATTAGAATTTGGCCATTCCCATTCAAATATAGCTAAGAAAATCAACCATAACATATGCCAGTGATCATAGTTTCCAATCTCTCTTTATTGGCTACATGCTCCATAACATAGTTGTGAGTGCCATCGTAGGTTCAAGCATGGAAAATTGTCAACTCAATGCTTGCACCAAACAATTATAAATCTACAAGAAAATTATAATGCACATGTTTTTCGGCAAAAATATTTTCTACATAGACACAAAAAACTGCAAACACACGCTAAGAAATACTAAGTTTGACACAAAAAACTGTAAGCATGAATCCATCCAATACAACAGAAATAATGATTGTTTTTCAGTTTACTTCCATTTTCTAATGGGATAAATTAGAATTAAAAAAACACTAGGGAAAGCAGTGGAATAGACACCCTTATAGTATAGAAACATAGAGTGAGATATTATTTCTCATAAGTCGTCATTAGAATATTCAAAACATCGTAAGCCTCCACAATACCTTTTTTGGCCTTAGTAATGTCCTCAATCTACTTGGATATAACCTTTGAATATAGTGTCATGGAGGAGGAGCTAAACTAGAATGATCCTCTTTGAAGAAGCAACATGGGAAGTTGTTTTCTTCAAATGCTCATTCATCAATGATGGATCCTCAATTAATTTTATTTTAAAAATGATGCTAGCCTAACCTAATACTACCATGTTGATCAACTCAGAGCTTTGTGAATCACATATGATCCCAAGTTTGAGACTCTTGATTCACCTACATAGTTCATTTTCAAATAAATTATTGTTAGAGAATAATGGGTTATTTCAAGAATTAATGAATTCCAGCTTGTTTTTCTCCGAAAACATGGAATAATAGTGGAATATGGTAGATGAAGTTTTACCTATTTCATTTTGAGATACTCTCTCTAAGACTCTATTAAAAAGGAGAATAAAATATCTACACCATGACTTTTGTCAAACCTTACTCAAAGTATTTTGTATGAATGATCTCACTCGAAGCAAGATTAAATATGACATAAGATAGAGGCTTTGCCCAAACTCCAGCATTTAGGCCACCTTCGTTGAACAACACAGAGATGGTCTAAATCCTAGAAACCATAATAAGATAAGGTATTTTGGAGGGTCCTATCATTTGATTCATCCACTAAGCATACAAAGGGTTTTGGAAACTAGGAAAGGAAAATCGTCTAAAGTACAATTAATAAACAAAGCATAGAGGACCCTATCCAAAATATATTATCGTATACTGGTGACTAAACTAAAAAATATCCATTTAAAAAAGGCACCATGAAACAATAACATCATGTATTTCTCAAATCCATGTGTCACTTGCAAATTTTGATTTTCAATGAATCATGTATTTCTCAGTTTTCATGTGTCAAAAAAATAAAATTGATAACATATTTGAAATTCAATCAAAATGAAACTATGATGTGTAAAATGAGCAAATTTATCCTATCAGACACCAAATGAATTCCTCTCCAATGTGACAATAAAGACCCTCCAACAGGGAAATGTTGAATCCAAGGAAAACTCAGAAAATCATGTATAAATGTGAGTTTTCATCTTTGAAGCATTGCCCAACACCAAATTAGCTTTGAACACCAACAAACATTGAATAATGGTGAAAACGAGTTGATTTAGGCTTTGCATAGGTTTTAATACAAGGAAGAGGTTAGGTAAGACGCCACTACAAATGGCTAGGACCAAGCAAAGGTTTTTGGTTTTTAATCTTTTGGCATAATGCAAAGTCATAGGCAGGGGAGACATGGAAATTCCCTCATCCAAAAAGGTACATCCAAGCATCCAGGACATAAAAAAATAAGGATAGTGATGTACTCCCTGCATCCCAATCATATCTTTCCAAAACAAACCTAACATATCAATATTCAACATGTATCGTGCATTTCCACCACTCCATACCCATTTAGGAGGTGTACCCAAGGTGCAGGTATGCGTCCCAATGTAACACTTTCCTAAACAATATTATTTCCACACATGCCATAAAATGCCGAAAAAGATAAAGTAGGGATTATATTTAATACAAGGTGCAGTTAAGGATAAGACATAAGATTATGCTCGACTGAGAGAGACAATGTCCTCAAAGCCTAGCTGGTTTGCAACCATGATGGGAAATTTCATAGAAAAACCAACCGAAACAGAGCATAATTATGCCACAGTTGTGTAAGAAAATTCTTATCCCTATGGATGGTATTAAACTGAAATTGAAAGGGAAACTTACAATTAGAAATCATAAATTTATGGATAATACCAATGCCAAATGAAGGCCAAGACATGGTTTCTTAATGTTTTTAAACAATTATTTTAATTGTATATATCCATAAAGTATGGAAAGTATGGCAATACCCATGGTCATACCATATTTATGCACCCCATGTCGAAATACAACCATATCTTGTAACTTTATTGCAAACATAATTGGCTCACATAGAAAACCATCCAAATATCATGTTCTAGATGTTTCTATTGGATTTACAATAGCAACAAAAAATGTGGAAACACATCACAAATTTTTTCATGCTATGGTGGAAATCCAAAATAAGTAAAAATAATGAAAACAAAAGTAATATGATCATAATTATTCTCAAAAGAAACAACCTTTGTTCAACATTCTATACTTAACAAATTTCTAGCCAAATATTTTGCTAAATCTATAAAAGAAAACATGGAAAAAATACCTCTACAATATGATTTCCATCTACCTACTCATACAAAACTGGGATTTTCCATCCATCTTATCATAGAACTTTCCATATAGCTTCTTATATATGAACTCTGCCAAAATGTCATACTCTTTTGTCCCATTTTCATCTCCACTCTTCATCAATTTGTTTGGTATCATAAGAAAAATAATGTTTAATAAAATGAATGCTAGTTCTTTATAAATTTTTGGAAGTGTCTCAAGAAATAAATATCTACATCTAATTCAAAAAAAAAAAATTCTATACATAATCAAACTCAATCCTTTCTTAATTTTACCAAACATCTCAAAAAACAATTATCTAAATTACATTAACTAGAGCACTAAAGGCAAGAAAACTAATAGAAAGTCCTAAACACCTAAATGTCATTTTTTTCTCACAATATCTACAACCTAAAAGCAAGCTATTAACACTAGGTCTTAAACAACCTATATATAACCTTAATACATCAAAATGACAACATGGAAAAAATATTTGTTAGCATATGCTTAATGCCATATGTATAGTAGCACAATTTAATGCCATCCATGTCATTGAATCTATTCCTACTAATATTCATTCTGATATGAAACAGGTATTAGATTTCCACAAACTGGATTTTGAAAAACCTAAGGAGCTTCCACCCTCTAGGGGTGAACATGATCATAGCCTCCCTTTTCTCTTAAGTACGTAGCTGCCCAATGTCCACCCCTATCGATATCCTTTTTCACAAAAGAATGAAATTGAAAAAATCATTAAGGAAATCCTAGAAGTCGTTGTTATTCATCCTAGCACCAACCCTTATTCATATTTAGTGGTCATGGTTTTAAAGAAAAATGGTGAAGGGTGCATGTGTCTAGACATTATGGCCCTTAACAAGCTCACTATCAAGGATCAATTTCGTATCCCATTAGTTGATGATATGCTTGATGGATTGCATGGTGCCAATTTTTTTATAAAGTTGGACCTTCGCTTCGACTATCACCAAATATGGATGAAGGAAGTTGACATTCCTAAGACAACCTTCCATACTCATGAAGGCCATTATGAATTCCTGGTCATGCCATTTGGCTTCTATAATGCCCCATCCACTTTTCAGAGCCTCATGAACCACCTTCTAAACCCATATCTTAGAAAATTTGTCTTGGTATTGTTTGATGACAACCTCATCTACAACATAACATAGGACACACACCTTCAACATGTTGACTATGTATTACAACTGCTCCGAGGTCACAAATTATTTGTCAAATTATCCAAGTGTTCCTTTGGCATGGAAGAAGTAGAATATTTAGGACACATTATGGATCGTGAAGGAGTGAGGGTTGATCCAAAAAATATTCAAGCAATGCAAGATTGACCCCAACCAAAAATGTTGAAGAGTTTAAGGGGATTCTTGGGTCTCACAGGCTACTATCGCAATTTTTTCATCAATTATGGATGCATTGCCCGACCTCCAATAATATTCTCAATAAAAATTCATTTATGTGGATTGGCATAGCTCAACAAGCCTTCTTGGATCTCAAATAGGCCATGTGCCTGACTCTAATATTGGCCCTACCATACTTCACAAAACCTATTGTGATTGAATGTGATGCTTCAGGTATCGGCATTGGAGCAATATTACTGCAGGAAGGCAGACCATTGACTTTCACCAGTCAATAACTCAGTGGGAAAAATTTGGTTCAATTGACGTATGACAAAGAAATGATGGCCATCCTACATGTACTTGACACTTGGTGACCATACTTATTGGGGCATCATTTCTAATTTTGCATCAACCATCATAGCCTAAAATATTTCCTAGCATAGCATCTATTGTCACCACAACAAAATAAATAGCTCACAAAAATGTTGGGATGTGATTTTGAGATAATTTACAAGAAGAGACATGACAATGTAGTTGTTGATGTCTTATCACACTAATATGAGGAAGAAGGAACCCTTTTATCCCTCTCTCTACCCATCCTTGATTGGATTGCAGAAACTCGTTATAAATGGTTCTCCCACCCCCCCATGTCCCAACTCATTAATAGATTATGAGAAGATCCTAATTCCTCATAGGATTAGTCTTGGAAGGATGAGGTTCTTAGCTATAAGGATTTTGTGGTGTTGTCCCCCACCTCCACCCTCAAAACCCTCATCTTGGAAGAGTTGCAATCCTATCCCATTACAAGACATTCAGGATTTCAGAAGACTTATGCATGAACACACCACTCTTTCTTTTGAACCGGCATGAAGAACAAAATTCTTAATTTTGTATCTAAATACGACATATGACATCATAACAATTGGGAAGTCGTTAGGCTACTGGGAACCTTACAACCCTTTCCAATCCCTACTTCCATCCAGATACATGTTTCCATGGATTTTATTACAGGTCTCACAAAGTTAGGCAGCAAATCATTCATCATGGTGGTTGTTTATAGACTTTCCAAATATGCTCATTTTTTCACTCTATCACACCCATTTACCCCAACAGTGGTGGCTCACGTTTTCATGGACCAAATATTCAAACTACATGGCATGTCAACTTCCGTTGTGTCTAATCATGACCCGAATTTCACAGTAATTTTTGGTAGGAACTTTTTAAGCTACATGGAATGTAACTCCAAATGAGTATAGTCTATCACCCCCAAACAGATGGTCAAACAGAAGAAATCAACAAATCATTGGAGACCTATCTGTGGTTTTTAACTTCGGACAAGCAACATCAATGGGTATAGTGGTTTCCTTTAGCTTAATGATGGTATAATACTGACTATCATGAAATCACCAAGATGATGCCATATGAGGTAGTATATGGCCAACTCACACCTTCATCAAATTCTTCTATCCCCGGATCTTACAAAATATAGTAAATTGATAAGCTCCTATAGAATTGTGCAATCATAATAGCTCATCTCAAAGATAGTCTACATTAAGTTCACAATCAAAAGAAGCAATAGGCTGACCAACATCATTCAGAGAGGTCATTTCAAGTAGGTGACTAGGTGTTCCTGTGACTCCAACCTTATAAGAAATCTTCTCTCAAAGAAAAGGGCTACCAAAAACTAGCTCGAAAATTGTATGGGCCTTATCAATTACTTTAGTGTATAGGAGTTGTTACTTACAAACTAGTCTTGCTGACTATTTCAAAGATCCACCCTGTCTTCCGTGTATCCTGCCAAAATAAAGTTGTGGGGAACAATTGCAAGGTTTAAACAAGTCTTCCATAATTGGATGAGGAAGGTTCATCTTGGCTCCGACTGGAATAGGTACTCGATACTTGTGAAAGACACCTTCATGGACACACGATCAAGGAATTCCCCATCAGGTGGAAAGACAACTCTCTATAGGATGCGACATGGGAACCAACCACTATTATTCAACTCTTTATGCAGCTTCATCCTTGAGGACAAGGCTGCTTTTGATGGCTGAGGACATGTTAGGGTCCAATCCCAATCCCCTTATTTATGTAATAATCCTAAGGGGCCTCCTCAGAGCCATAGTTAGTTAGTGGAGTCAATAAAGTATGTAAGTAGTTATCCGCATTAATAATGATTGTTAGTGGTTGAGCCGCATTATCGAAAAGGGAACAGAATTAGTTATAAATGGGCCATAGTTAGTAAATAAAGTGGTTAACCTATATCATGCAAGGGACCACCAATAGTTACAATTTTGGATATCATAAAGCTATAAATAGTCTTCGATAGCAAGAGGAGAATCATTTGAGTCTTATTATAATCAAGCTCTACTCTGTTGGAGGATTCCATGTCGAACATGCAAGTGAACATTGCCTTCTGCTTCAGAATAATCAAATATCTTTGTAGCTTGTCTCAATTCATGTGATATTTTTTTGTTTATGGAAATATTTTTTGTATTTCTGGCATTCTGGTATTCTTCACAGGTCAAGTTCATAACACCATAGCTTATGATTTGGGTGTTGTATTTCAATAAAATTGATAACGTCAAAGAGTTATTGATGAGTTGAAGGCAATGGTGTAGCTGAAAGTTAGTTCTACTAACTTTGGGAAAAGATGATTTTTGTAATCTCATTTCCATAACAAGACCATGGTGGTCAATTTAGGTCAAAGTAATGTCTCCCTTTCAACCTGGTTTATCTAAGGGGATGTGAGGGAGTGTTACAACATTATCCTTTTTCATCAAAAACCAACAAAAAGGAAAAAATAAATTTCCTTTTTTGCCCAAAAATTCTCCTACTTCATGCCCATGAAAGATCTTTGATGACTTTTACAGTGAAATTCATGATAATAAAAAAATGGAGAGTTATGCTTACATGCTTATTTAAATGCACATTCTCCAAGAGTAATGCTCTAAATACAATGAAAATTATTGAAAAACCATTACATAACCTTCTACACAATATACATATCCATGTAGAATATTAACTACATATGAACCCACTTATAAAAATCTCCTACAAGCTACTTATGAGCCTTATTAAGAAAGATGATGTTATTTAAATAATTAATGACTATTAATTAACTACTTAATGGGACACATACATTAATAATGTATCTATGTAAAAGGGTTAGGGTAAGACCCTAACAAGAGCTCACAAGTAGAAAAAGGCTCCAAAAACATATGTTTTGTGGGGAAACAAGGACGGCTTGAGACACCTATCATAACCACAAGAAAGTAAATTCATGCATTGATGAGAGCAACCATGGGAGAATTGGAAAGAAGAAAAATGATTAATAAGAATAAAGTTTTAGAAAAATCTAACTAAGAATAAACTAGAAAGGAAAATAATTATAATTTTATAACAATAGTACAAGTAAAATAAAACAGCTTTATTTTAAAGCCACATCTATCATGATATTAATTCTTGAGTTGCAAAACTTTCCAATCAACCTATATGATCTAAACATGTCAAATCAACTAATATATATTTTAAATTTTACCATAATCTAAACACTTAGAAATGTGTTTGAATCTTTCAATAAGAAACAAGTGCTACATAATATCTAGTACCTCTCACTTAGTTTAAATATAGTAAAGTTGCAATTTGATAAGTAAGTGATGAATTTATGAATATTGATTAGATAAATGTAAAATGAAATATTTTTTTAATTTTATAAAATATATATATGATTATATTTAAGTTATAATTATTTTTATATTTAATTTATTTTAATTTATTAAACTTAAGAATAATAATTTAAATTTTTTAATTTAGAAAAATTTTTTATAAATAAAATCCATGAACATAATTTGAGGCAAAATTATATATATATATATTATATATATATATATATTATATATATATGAAAATACATTTCTATGTTTCTAATTGTTAGGAATGTATATTATTTTTTGAACCAAATCAATGCATCCAATAAATCAATGCAGACAACAATGTTATAACCCGAGTCTCCTATGATTCAATTCAAATTTCCAGCTCTCTTGGGAGGCTTGACAAATAATTTTGTTTTCAATTTAGATATATGTAATACAAAGATTTCATGTCATTTTAACTTGTATTAACATTGAAGAATATATATATATATATATATATATATATCATATGACTGATATATTTATGACATTTTCCAAACTTTACATATAGACATTTCCTTTTCTTCAAATAAAAAATAGCCATATGATAAAAATAGAAAAGAGAATGACATTTTCCAAACTTTACATATAGACATTTTCTTTACTTCAAATAAAAATAGCCATATGATAAAAATAGAAAAGAGATTAAATTTATTAGAATTTTAGAAAAAACTTTAAATTACTTCCATATTTCCATAAAATTTTAATATTTTAAATTATACAATAACTATGTAATAATATATCATTGAATTATCAAATCTGTATCACCAAAATTTAAATAATATATCATTGAATTATCAAATCTGTATCACCAAAAGTTTAAATTATTAACAATATAATTTAAAATATATAAGTGGATTATTTACTCTATCAAAAAATTATGTAATAAAATATAATTTAATAAATATGAAGTGAATTATTTATACCCTATCACTATAAAATTAATCCTATTGCAATTTGAAATACTCTCCCCACCATGCACTGTGCTCTTCCCAAAATGCACAGTGCCCACTACCAGGCCAGGCAGTAAATAAATAATAACGCTGATTTCCATAACTAATTAACAACACTATCAAAGTTGCCGAGTTGCATAGCTAATTAACAACACCATCAAAGTTTCCAAGTTACATGGAATATGGGAATGACGATATTGTTAATCTACATGTGATTTCGATATTGACAACTGGAACGGTGTGTAAATTGTACCAAAATATGACACTGTTGGGATTTGCCACCTGTATTTTTATGATAGAGAAAATGGATTGTGCAAAGTCTTTGTTTTTTTATAAATAGTGGCCAGTAAAATGTGTAAATAGATAACCAATCAACAAAAATAAATATAAATAAAAAAAATTGAAAAATTAAAAATTAAAATACTAAAATGTAACTTTAATAAATAGAAAATTATTTTTTACTTTTGAGTAAATTAATTTAATGCATAATACACGCTGCTACAGGTATAATAAGGAATAACATGAGTACTTACTGCCATTAAAATATCGATAATAAAATATCGATAAATAAAGGTGGTTTTGGAGTCACCTACACTTCACCGGAATGAACGGTATATTGATGTGAATCATTATTTTGAAAAGAATTTCGCTTGTATTTTGTTAGAGTTAACACAATGGAAATTTAAAACAAATAAGATACACAACATTAAATACAAAGATTTTAACATGGGTCACCCAACCAATTTGGGTTACATTCACCAAACAGAGGCATCGACAATCTTATTATCCAAGAGGAGATTACAACAACAGATTTGCACACTTTCTCATCACACATATCCTCTACAGGCTTATATTTTTATAGCTGGGAGTAGAAAACTGAATCATAAATTCACTCACAGCAAATATAGGATGCAATAACTCCCCATTAGGAAAAATGGAGTTAATTTAGCAACAAATCCTATTGTTGTCACATTCATGAGATTTTTTTCCAAATTTAATTAACAGAAAATCTCAACAATCTCCAACTTAACAACAATTAGCCTGATACCCTATTCCATTATTATTTTATCTTTGCTACAAGCCAAGAGAAGCCAGACACCAATGTAGCTTCTCTAACAAAACTGGTTTCGTGAACATGTCTGCACAGTTTTCCTTTGTATGCACTTTTTCAAGAGAGACTCCCCTTTCAGTGATAACCTTTCTTACAAAATGGTACTTGATAGGTATATGCTTTGATTTACTATGATAGGCCAGATTCTTAGCCAAATGAATTGCACTTTGGCTATCACAAATAACTTGATGTTGTCCTGTAACCTACCAAACTCACCAAATAAACCTTTCAACCAAATCGCTTCTTTGGAAGCATGTGAAGTAGTTATGTATTCTACTTTAGTAGTGGATAAAGCAACAATGTTCTTTAGCTTTGACATCCAACTAATAGCTCCACCTGCAAGAGTAAATACATACCCAGAAGTTGACCTTCTCTTATCCAAATCACCTGCAAAATCATAATAAACATATCTACAAACAAATTCACTACTCCTGTTATAAGTGATACAGTAATCACTTGTGCCTCTCAGATACCGAAGCACCCATTTCACTGTTGACCAGTGTTCTTTTCCTAGATTTTCCATATACCTACTAACAACCCCAACTGCATGTGAAATATCTAGTCGAGTACAAACCATCACATACATCAAACAACCTACTACATTGGCATATGAAATTGGAGACATATATTCTTTTTCTTCATTTGTATTAGGACATAAACTTGAAGAAAGCTTAAAATGGGAAGCTAAAGGGACTGAAACAGGCTTCACATTGTTCATACCAAACCTCAAGAGTATTTTCTCAATATACTTCTGTTGTGATAGCCACAGCTTACCATTGCTCCTATCTTTGAAAATCTCCATGCCCAAAATTTGTCTTGTTGCTCCTAGATCTTTCATATCAAATGTCCTAGCCATCTGAGCCTTTAACCTATTGATCTCTGTTATGCTTTTGGTTGCTAAAAGCATATCGTCAACATACAACACTAAGATAATGAACATGTCATTACTTAATTTCTTAAAGTAAACACGATGATCATATTCACTTCTTATATAGTTTTGACTCATCATGAAAGAATCAAATTTCTTGTACCATTGTCGAGGTGACTACTTCAGACCATACAATGATTTCTTGAGTTTGCAGACAAATTTCTTTTGCGATTTTGAACAAACCCTTATGGTTGTTCCATGTAAATATCCTCATCTAAATATCCATGTAAAAATGCAATTTTAACATCTAGTTGATGTAATTCTAAATCAAGTAAAGAAACTAATGTTAACACAATCCGAATTGAAACAATTTTTACAACTGGTGAAAATATCTCATGAAAATCAATGCTTGCTTTCTGAGAAATACCTTTTGCGACCAGCCTTGCTTTGTACCCCTGCTCTGTATCATCAACACCCCTTTTCAATTTGTAAACCCATTTACATCCCACAGTTTTTCTGTCTTTAGGAAGTTCTACCAAATCCCATGTGGCATTCTTGAGTAATGCCATCATCTCGTCCTTTATAGCTTCTTTCCACTTATCACTTTTAGAACCTTCTACAGCTTCCTGATAGCACAAAGGTTCATCATCATTAGTGGCTAAAGCAACTGAAGTAACATAATCATCATACCTTTTAGGAGGAAATTTGATTCTCATGGACCTCCTTAAAGATGTTTCTGGTACTTCCACAATTTGCCGATTATTATCTGTAGGAACTTCTTCATGATCAGCATCTGAAACACGTTCATGATCTGCATCTAAAACTTGTCCATGATCTGAATCTGAAACTTTTTCATCTGGACTATCATCAATATTTGAACTGGTTTCAAACTGAATGTGTTGAAGCTTAGATACATTATCCTGTTTTAATTTATCATCTACATCTAGAATTTCAAGCAAAGATTCATTAAATTTAACATCTTTGTTAATGATGATCTTGTGAGTAGTAGGATCCCACAACATGTATCCCTTAGTCCCATCACCATATCCAACAAAGATATATCTTTTTCATTTAGGATCTAATTTGGAACGTTGATGTTTCGGAACTAGAGCATATGCAACACAACCAAAAAATTTCAGTTTAGAATAATCACAAGGATGACCTTTCCATACCTCTTGAGGAATTTTGCATCCTATTGCAGTTGATGGTGATCGATTTATCAAATAACAAGTTGTAGAAACCGTTTATGTCCACAATTCCTTTTGCAAATTGGCGTTACTAAGCATACTTCTTGCTCTCTCTAAAAGGGTCTTGTTCATGCATTCGACAACTCCATTTTGCTGAGGAGTATATACAGTGGTTTTATGTCTTTCCATCCTAGCATCCTTGCAATAATTATCAAATTCCTTTGAAGTAAACTCACCACCATTATCAGTTCTTAAACATTTAATGGTTCTTCCAGTGATGTTTTCAACTAATGCTCTAAATTGTTTGAAAACTGTGAATACATCAAACTTCTTCTTTAACATGTAGACCTACACTTTTCTAGAGAAATCATCAATAAAAGATACAAAATATGATGATCCTCCATATGAGGTTGCAGGAGAAGGACCCCAAACATCAGAATGGATATAATCAAGGATTCCCTTACTAGTATGTTTTCCAGTTTAAAATTTTGCATGCTTTGTTTCCCATATATACAATGTTTTCAAAAATCTAACTTAACAAACTTTAAACTAGGAAGTAACTTACGATTAGATAAAATCTTTAAACCTATTTCGCTCATATGGCCCAACCTTTGATGCCATAAACGAATAGAATTTCTGTTGGTTTTAGATACTGTAGAAGCATGATCTGACTCTGTTCTTCCTTCTAACTGAAAAAGATTTCCAACCTTCTTTGCTTTCATTACTAGTAAAATTCTTTTAGAAACTTTCATTACTCCACCTTGAATAAAGGTTTTATATCCATTAGTGTCTAGTACTCCTAGTGAAATGAGGTTTTTTCTTAGTTCAAGTATATGTCTTACATCAATTAGAATTTTATTTGTCCCATCAAACATTTTAATCTGGATACTACCAATTACCACAATGTTATATGTGACATCATTTCCCATGTAAAATACTCCATCATTGATTGATTTATAAGTTTTAAACCATTCTCTATGAATGCACATGAGGTTTGACGCACCAGAATCTAACAGCCAATGTTGATCATGATTAGACAAACTAACTGATAGCACTTCATGCCTCATACTTGAAATGGATGCTGAACCTGTATCTGTCATGTTTGCTTCTTTCTTCTTTATCGAAGAGTCTTCTTTGGATGTTTTCTATATCTTCCAATAGTCCTCCTTCAAATGTCCCGATTTGTCACAAAACTAGCAACTTTACCTTACACTTTTTCCCTTTCGATTTTGAACGTGATTTGTTATGCTTACTGAAGTGTCTTTCTTTAGAACGACCTCTTACCATCATTGCTTCTGATGTAGAGGTTTCTGAATTTGACCTCTTCCTTGTTTCTTCGCACAACAGAGCTCCAACAACATCATCAAATTCAAGGGTTTCTGATGAACTAAGACTTATAGAAGT
The DNA here is from genome assembly GCA_000404065.3 of Pinus taeda. Classification (NCBI taxonomy): domain Eukaryota; kingdom Viridiplantae; phylum Streptophyta; class Pinopsida; order Pinales; family Pinaceae; genus Pinus; species Pinus taeda. The sequence continues at coordinate 19,886 of APFE030645821.1, forward strand.
CAAAATGATCCCATGACTCAGGCAACGAGAATAATAAAGTTACAGCTTTACCTTCTGCTGCAAATTTTACTTCTATACTTTCTAACTGCACTAGGAGAGTATTAAAGGTATTCAGATGATCAATTATCGTCGTACCTTCCTTCATGTGCAAGCTGTATAACTATCGCTTCAGAAGAATCTTATTAGTTAAGGATTTCGTCACGTACAGCTTTTCAAGCTTTGTCCACAAACCATCCAAGTCATTCCATTCATCATCTGTCATGGTGTAAGGTTGTTTGGCTTTTCCCAATAGTGCCTTTGCCATGCCTTGTTGCACGAGTAGATCATACATCTTTACTTTCCAGATCTTGAAGTTGTTTTTTCCATTGAACTTCTCAATCTCAAACCGAGCACTTTGTGTTTTTTCCATGTTTAGTAGCTCATGTAAAAAAATACCCAATTTCAAAAAAGGAATTAGTGTTGATTAAGAAAGCCCTTGCCTTATAATATCATGGCATATTACCATTTCGAATATGATATAGATATAATATCATATATAACAACTTCAAATCGACTTTTTATAAAAAACTTCAAAGCTGTTACGAAACACCAACACCAACGGTCTGCACTAAACATATTTTATAATTCAAAAAAACTGAAGTCAGAATTAGCTCAAACATATAGCGAGTAGAGGTTTTATATGGAAACTTCAACAGTACACCATTTAAATTGAAACTTCAATGGCATTTCGTAACAGTTTTATAAAAACCTCAATGGTTCAACGGCATTTTAATAATCGATGTAAAAGAAAAAAAAACTTGAAGACATCGTGCAACTACCTTTCACCGCTGCAAATTCACCAGTTAACAACACTTTGCATAGCTCTGGTCTTCGCATATATCTACGTGGACAATCAACAACCACAACCACACAGTTCCAACCTCCAGCAGCTCACGTGCTACGCAATTTAACCAGGCCACGCAGTTCAATCTAGCCACGCAGTGCAATTTCCAGCTCATGTGCTATGCATTTTGCAGTTCAACCTCCAGCTCACGTGTTATGCAGTTTGTCCTTGCAGTGAATTATGTCCAGTGGATCACCACGATCTTCATAAGCCACCGAGTTGAGCCAGCACCCTTAGTTGAGCTTGAGCGAAGTCTAGCTCACTCAACACAGTTGCAAGTTTAGCGATCTCAGTTCACAGCGCTCCTCTCCACACAGCATATACTCAACAATCAGGCAACATACACAACGCTCTGATACCAAGTGTTAGAGTTAACACAACGGAAATTTAAAAAAATAAGACACACAACATTCAACCATGGAAAAACACAGAGATTTTAACGTGGTTCACTCAACCAATCTTGGCTACGTCCACCAAATAGAGGCATCGACAATCTTATTACTCAGCAAGAGATTACAACAACAGATTTGCACACCTTCTCATCACACATATCCTCTACGGGCTTACATTTTTATAATTGGGAGTAGAAAACTGAATCATAAATTCACTCACAGCAAATATAGGATGCAATATTAGGAAAAATGGAGTTAATTTAGCAACAAATCCTATTGTTGTCACATTCATGAGATTTTTTTCCAAATTTAATTAACAGAAAATCTCAACATACTTTTGAACTACTCTGATCGTGTGTACTCTTGAACTGCTATGGAGATGTATATAGGTTATGATCTCCAATGTAACGCATAAGCTCAAATGGTAGACCCTCTTACCATATGAAGAGTCTTATGGCTTCTTTAATCCTTCGTGTAACTTCCGCTAGTTAAAAACTATCCCAGCTATGAACTTAACCCCACAAAATATAAGATGGGGAAAATCGAATAGATTTTGGAGTGTTCCTTCTCAGATTTTGGAGTCTTTAATGACTATTGATCCATAGCGGGCCAATCTCATTACTAAACAGCCTTACCAACTTGCAAGAAGCCTTGTGATCGCAAGACCAGGTTTTGACAGATTCGTGTATATTTTATAGAAAATATAATGAAAGCATCCACCTCTTGATTGGGAAATTGACAAAATTGCATTGAAGCTGGGATTTTCATTACAGATTAACACTTGGTAAGTCCACCAAAATATAATTCCAATAAATGTGAGTCTAATAAGTTGCATATATGCTAGTCAGCTAGCCAACTTAAAGAAGTGGTTGGGGATGTATATATTCTAAGAACGCACGTTTATGCTAAGCACCCCTCTTGCAACCCCATAGCTTCCTTCATCAATTTATGGCCTCTGCAATCTACCTCATTCATTAGAAGAAGTTCACTAAATATATGGATGACCACTTTAACTCGTGGAGGAGCAATAATTGCATGTAATAGTTATCAAGTAGCAATCAATATTTATGGAGTTATGGCTCTATTAATGTATCTGGAAGTGTATGTTATTTATTGGATTTTGTACTCTCTAAAATCCAATAGGTGGCATATATGGCCTTATGCATTAATGATGCTATAACTCCAGAAATATTAATGGAGTCTGTCTAGCAGGAATTTCCTGGACAACCAAAATTGGCCAAAAACCGGACAAGCAAATTTCAAAAAATCTTGTAGAGGCAGTTTTTGAATCATGTTTTTGACGGTGGAAATGGATTCAGCACCATCAAAAATGTCTAAAGCACTTAAAATTTTGAAGTTTAACAACTATAACTTAGATTTACAAAAATGCTTGCCAGATTTTTTCAAAATATAGTTAGAATTTCTATCACTTTTCAAGGCAAAAAAGGAATCTGGTTAGACTACAACAACCTTGGGGGTTAGGTATAAACAAGAATGTTGTCCAATTATCACATTCATTTTATAGATGAGCACTAGCCTTCTTGTGGAGGGGACCAGAGGTAGAATGCAAATGCCTTTACTCAAAGCCTTCCATATTATTTATGGGATTCAACATTACACGCTCATTAATCATAAATAATGACTTTTTATTTTCATTTCTTTAAGTAATAATGTGTAAAATGATATTTTATGCTAGTTATTTTATGCAATTTGTATTTTAAATCAGATTTTTAGTTATCGAATTTATTTATGCATTCAAAAATGCATTTTAAATAACTATAAATTAATTTTTTCTCAAAATTGTATCATTATATTTAGATAAAAAGAATCAAAACTTACAATAGTTAGGCTATAACTTTAGAGTTCAAGTAGTCTAAGTCTTCTATGCTTTGTCTACTTTACGGTTATATTTTTTGATCAATTTTCTTGAAATCTAGTAGAGATTTGTTGGAAATTGAGTTATATGAACACTATAAGATTATATGTCACAGGGATTTTTAGGGGTTTCAATCCATTTATGCATTCAAAAATACATTTCAACTAATGAAAAATCGCAATCTTGTCAAAAATTCTATAATTAGAATACAATGAAAAAAACTTAGGACATCTAGGCCGTGGCTTTACAATTTGTGTAGACTGATTTTTCTAAGTTTTGGGTCATTTGTGACATTTTTTTCAATTAGTTTTGATTGAAATAGCATAAATATTTGTTGGAATAACAAGTCTAACCCATATAGTGTCCACAATCGATGTGCCATAGGGGCCTTTAGGGGGGTGAATCTATTTATGCATTCAAAAACACATTTCCACTAATCAAAAATGACAATCTAGCGACAATTTGAATGACGATATCCAACTAAGAAAGGCCAAAAGGTATAATAGTTAAATTTTTCTTTACAATTCATGTAGTTATGTTCATAGGGGTCTTTAGTGGGGTGAATGCATTTATGCATTCAAAAACACATTTCAAATAATGAAAAATGACAATCTCGCCACAATCCGTATGACAAGATCCCATTAAAAAGGCCAAAGGTATAATAGTTAAATTCTGCTTTACAATTCATGCAGTTATATGTTAACCCCTTTTCCAACATATTCTCTAATAAATTTTGTCTAAAATTTAGTAGAAATTTCTTGGAATCACAACTTTCGGTGATGTAGGATGCACAATCCTTATGCCCCAAGGGTTTTTAAGGGGTTGAATCCATTAGTATATTCGAAAATAGATTTTAAACACATATATATCACAATATTACCAAAAATTGGTCAATCAAGTTCCTATGAAAAATGTCAAATAGACTATGCTATTGCTTTTTGTGTAGTATATATCTTCAATAAATTTCCCCCTTTTCCAAGCATATTTTATGATCAATTTTGTCAAAAATTTGGTAGAGTTTTGTTGGAATTGGATGGTTGAGCTATGTATTCTTGCATAATTTGTTTTCCTTACTGCCTTGGGGTTTTTAATGCTTGATTCCGTTTATGCTTTCAAAAATGCATTCTAGAAAGTCAAAAAATATTTTCTCACATAAATGTTATCACTGATAAAAATAACTTAAGTCAAACTTTTCTATGTTTTGGTTATTTTTGCCATTTTTTATGATCAATTTTCCCTTAAATCTTGTACTTGCCGAAATCACAAAGTTTAGCTATATAGTGTACACAATCAGTATACCTCAAAGATTATTCAAATGCATTCAAGAATATATTTTAAATAATAAAAAATTACAATATTACTTAAAATAATATCAGTCAAATTTAATTAAAAAAAACAAAACATAAAAGAATTATCATAATTACGAAATTAAATTATATAAAATGGAGAATGGATAAAAATTATACATTTTACATAAACAAAAACCAATATGCAGTACTAAATTATGGTAAAAATCGCCCAAATGTCTAACAAGTACACTTAGCCTTGACCATTGATAGTAAAATCTTATTCGACGATTGCAATGTTGTTACATGAATAAAATTTACATGGTACGTGTATATTAATATCTTTAAATTGGCTAGCAATTATCTATATAAATTAAATATTTTATATTTCTGATAAACTATTTAATTCATTTATACATTTAGATATATATTATAAATAACCTAAAAACCACAATTCACTAAAATTATATCTAATTATATTATTAAATTCTAGTGAAAAGAACATAAATATAAAACAATTAAAATTACATTTCACTGTTATAATATATTTATTTAACATTTGAAATACATTTTTGTATTTTGGTTTACTTTTTTTTTTAAAAGTAAGGTAATATAATTATTTAAGGTTTTTTCAGGTTACTTTAATTGAAATCTAACCAGAATTATAAAAAATAGTAAATTTGAGCTTCTATAATTTACACAATTAAAATGTCTAAAACATTTTAATATTTATTTATACATTCAAAAATATATTTTAACTAATAAAAAATTTAACAAAAAATGATACCAAATTAAAAAAATTAATATCACACTTCATTATGTATAAATGTTAGTCCACACAAAAATCAGTGTCATTAGAGTTGGGCCAGAGTATCATCAATTCCTTAGATACAATTTGAATGAATATTCAAATAATCATTTTCAATACAGTATACATGTTAACAATAGTTCATTCTCAGTTCAAATATGTCATAATCTGGCTTGTGATGTACAGATGTCTATCTATTTGTTTCTTCTGATATTTTCTTATGGATCTGCTATGTTGTATATGTCCTCGGTGCTTCTTATTGTGGCTGCATCTTTTGCACTACTATTTTGTATTATCCAAAACTTTTATACTGACTCAATATAATACTATGAAGCTTTTTCTCTCTGAAAAAAATACATAAGAAATTGACCATTACATCTAACCAAATCAGTATCCACATATTTGACTCAAAATTTCAATAATTTTTCAATTCAGTATACATGTTAGCCAATTTTGTTCGAGTTTAATTAGAGTGTGGCAACCTGTTACTTCTCAACGAAATCAATATCCACAAATTTACCTAGTTTTACACTTGCTGTTTCACTTAAAATTGGTCCCGACACTTAAGTACAAACCCCAAAGATAGAAATAGGTTTATTTTTAAATGCATTTTATTTTAAATTTAGCTATATATATTTTTAATTTCTATATATATATTAAATATATAATTAAAAAAAAATTATATTGTGTATTTGCATTATGTAAATTATAATATTTAAAAAAAGCTATCGAATTTTCAACAAAATCCTATACATAAATAAAATAAAGTAGATACAAAATCTCACTCATCTATATATAAAATAAAGTGTATAAAATATCACTCATATATATGAAATAAAATAAAATGTCCAAAACCTCAAGTGAACAATGGAATCCGCGAAGCAACAAGTCCGTGCTTAGAACCAATCAAATTTAACACATGAGAGCTCAATTTACAGAAATACATAAATAGTTAGAGCATTCTTTAATATGAATTCTAGTTGAAGTTTAGTTCACCAGTTTCCTCTTTCACTAGTTGCATTTTTACAAAGTTTGAAAATACATTTAAAAATCAAGGTGCTCTTTTCATTAGGTTTTATTCATCAATTGCATCCAACTCCATACATTATAATTTCATTAATTTTGATCTCTAACTTGCATTTTACAACAAATATTTAAAAATCTGATACCATCTTTGTAAATTATACTCTCATTAAAGGAATCCAATCATTGCATTTTAAAGAAATATTTATAAGACTCTCTCAAAATGTGATAATGTTTAATGACAAGCTTCTAATGACCGCCTCTTCTACACATCTAAGAAAGTTTTTATTTACTCAAGCTAACTAGCTTTGATTATAAAAGTTAATCAAAGGCCAGTTTTAGGATCTAGATCTTGCAGTGATTAGTAGATTTAGACGACTCTCGCGGAAAATAAAACTTTGATTAGTTTTATGTTAATGTAATCTCCTTAGTTGTAATGCTCTCTAGTCAATGAGTTTCTATTGGAGATAAGTGTCTGAAATGACCTTACTTCAGTTTCATTGTATTTTCCATGCATATTATTCATACAACAATATTTTCACATGGTGTTATTCTTTAAAGGCAATGTTACAATTCAGTAATTTTTTTTGTTGCCTTTATGGAAAAAAAAATGAATATATAAGGTTAAAACAAGATTTCATTTTTCTTCCTATGGTAAGGTTTATTAATTAGAAATGTAGGAGTCATTGAAAACAATGAAAAAAACCTTAGAATGGTAAGATAGTGTTTGTGCCTTGGAGGAATACCATAAATACGATAATCCTTGAGGGGATGGCTGCTTCCTTTGGTGATAAGCACCGACGAAGAACAAAGCTTGTAGTTCGCCTCTTGGAATAGAAAGCAGAAAGATAAGTGTTATCCAGGAATAAAGCATTAAGCATTATTGTAGGTTCCTCCGTAGCTCACTCAATTACGATATGATAGCATCAGTCATGCTAATTATGATACGAGAGCATCAGTCAGGCCAATTCCTTCCATATATCAAGAAGGCTAGTTACGAGGATAGAGAAAGTAATTTTTGGTTCTCGAGGCAAAACCTTCCTGACTTGTTTAGAGTTGTGTCGATTAGAAGAATTAGAAGTGGAAGTAGCATTGTTCAAAGTTGTGTCGAGCGCAAGAATTGGCAGTGGAAGTAGCATTGTATTAGTATCCATGGGAGCTTGTTAATGGTGTTAGACCCAACAACATGTCAGGGGATCTCCCCGGTAAGAAGTCCCAATTAGACCTTAGACCGTTCGGTTTAGGAGTCCCAGCAGTGGTTCGTACAGTAATGCCTTGACCGCGTGATGCAGGGTAGGCTTGCAAAACAGGATCTTTAAACACTCTACTCATAAACATGCATCTCAGTTTTTTTTCCAAACCAAAACATCAGTAGTTGGCAATTTCACACAATACCAGGTGCATGTGGAAGTGCCTCGTCATCTTACCCAGATTCAATGGGCACATTTTCATTGCAATTAAGTAAAACTAATCCCCCTTTTTTGGCACTCCGATTCTCATCCACGCGGCCTCTAGTTTAACAACTTACAACGAAGCATACGGGATGTGAAACCACGTGTTGATTCTGTAGAGGTTACAATATTTCCCACTCCATTTCCCACTATCGATGGATATTTAACACACTGATAACTGCATATTCCCGAATCCCTGCGCACTACTTTTCGATTTTTTCTGTGCACGCCTGCAATACGCTCTCTGTTGTTTTCTTTTGATACCTGGATATTCCCTGCGCTTTTCTTTCCTATTTTTCTTGCTGTCGGATGCCCACTCCTGCACTATGTATTATGTTTTTTTCATCGGATACCCTTTTTGTTGCTGTGAGAGCAATAAATAATGTGCATTATAGAAAATTCACGCTGATTTCATTCCTTTTTGTGCATCATACATAAATAATATGACATTCCATTAGATTTCAGAATAATGTAACAATCATTCTTCACAAAAGACTAAATTTGCCACATATTGATTCATGTGGACGAGAAGAGGAAGGATGTTTCTTTGTTTCTCATCGAACCCTCCCCGCCTCCTGAAGTTTCAACAACCAACTAGTGTCTTGGCCCCACTTAGATGGTTGATCTAGCCACAGTTTTCGCTGTCTAGGAACCACAGTTACAGCAACCAAACACAGTCCAGAGAGAAGAGCGAACTTGTGATCCTGTTACGCCATTGAAGAGTTTAACAACGTAAATGAATAACCTCCACAGGACTTGCTAAATTCACTGCCAGAGTCTTCTGCTTGGCCGTTCAAATTGGGATCCCAATTTTGCCAGGCTTATCGTGGTTTCTTAAATTGATTTGGTTGACTTTATCAAACAGTTTTAATAAGATTCTGTAAGATTAAACTTCTTTCGCAGAGACTAAAACGCAATTCCCTTGCAACATTAATATTCTAGAATTTCAAAAGGATCGAATTTCCTTTGATTCGTTAAACACACAAGTTCAATGTCACACAAACTCAATAATGGCATAACTGCAGAAAATCAAATACTGTATTCAAAACACACACTACTTACATAAAACCTCCTACTTTGGCCTGGATTTCGATCATTTGGCCCTTTACAAATTTCCAAAGGCTTACAGCCTTGGTTGTTCAAGCATGCTCTCAATCTCACACTCTCTCCCTCTCTCCCACTCTCTCTAATGAGAGCTTTGCTGCCACTTTATTTTTATACATACATAAGGGATAGGTCTTCTCAGACCTTATCTTTTACAAAAGCAAGCTTTTTCCTTTTTACATAATGACTTAAAGCGTGAAGCTTTATTCTCCACTCTGATCCTAATTTTAACTAAAAAAACATAGAAATTCTATCCCCAATTTTTGCTCCTAAACTATTTCTCTCATATCCTTTTATTTATAAAAAAAATATTTACATAATCCTTACTTTCCTATTTTATTAAAATAACAAAATATTAAAAATTATCACACCCCCCTTTTATCACATATTTACAAATGAAAATGGTCTTGATGCTCCTACATCATACACCCAACCTTAAAATTAATCATGATCACCTAATCATGTGTTCTGATCTGTGTACGCCTGGATCCCACACTTTGTTCTGCAAGTTATCATGTGCTATTGCTCGCTGCCTTTCTCCAGGTTTCCACACTTTATGTTGTATCGTTCTACTGGATGTGCTCTCGCAATCTTCTGTTGTCTTTCTTTTGTTGCTTTCCTTTTGTTTTATCGCTGCTGGGCTCTTCCACGATACTTTCATCATCATCCGCCTCATCAGTTCAATTTCTTTGTCTAACAGAATTTCTCCAGCATCTTCAATAAGACCTGTACTCACAAAACAATTGTTAGAATAAAAATCATAAGGCATCAGTGCCTTGTACTCCTTTGCCAGCATTTCAGTACGTTGTTCTGAATCCTCTTCCACTATCTGCACATCAATATGCTGATCCATACTTCCCAAAGAATCCTCTGAAGAATTCTCAAGACTGTCAATCAGTCTTTCTCTCATATCATCTGCTTCCATGACATCTTTCTGCACTCGTTCACTGTACTGAACTCTTTCTTCTGCAATCTCCCTGTCATACTCTGGATTCTCCAACCAATATTCTAATAATGCAATTTATCTATAGCATTGTTGAAGCATATCATCATCACCTGCATTCATACATAAACTTTCAGTTTGCACAAAATGTTCAACAGTATCAGCTGTTACTTCACTTATTTGCGCTTTAGACTTATTCTCTTCTTCAACATCCAGAAGAACTTCCTCTTGTGCTGTAACAGTTTCACAAGATTGCACATCCTCCTCAGTAAAACCTGTAATCACATCACAATTGTCAGCTACAAAAATACATTGTTTTACATTATCCAGTTGATCTGGATTTACCCAATAACTCAAGAAATCATCAATGATCTTCTCCTCCGTTTCACCAATGGAAACCTCCTCTACACCTGCAAACACACACAACTTATCAGTTTTAAAGCCACAAGACTTTTTAGTCTTGATTGCATTCTCCAACATTTTCCTGTGATCAAATCTGCATGTGGAATCTTCAAATTTCATCTCTGGCACAAGAATTCTAAGTCCCTTTTTCAACAAGGCAATCACAATTTGCCTCAACCTCCTCTATAATTGTCACCAAATCACTCTCTTTCCCTTCAGTGGAAAGATCCATTTTCCTTTCTGATTTTCCTGCTCTTGCAGCCATTCTTCTAGTACCTGCAACTATACCTTTATTTCTGCGATCTTTCTTTCTCGAACTTCTGCAGTCATCTCATCTTTGTGGCATTTCTCTGAACCTCTTCTTCCTCTAGAAAAACTCTTTCTGCCTCTGGAAGACTACTTCCTTATGATTTTCTCACTCATCATGAGTTGTACTAGCCTCTGCAACAACAATCTCTCTTACTGCCACTTACCTCACCAAGTTCTCCTCACTCAGTCTTTTGGTAAGTACTGGTTCACTGCCTCTGGAACCTCTTGAGCACTCCCCTGCTCTCTCTAGGCTATCTCTTCAACTCACCTTTCTCGTCAGGACACTACAATTGTCCTCCCTATCCAACCTTCAGCTGAATGCCAGGTTCACTACCACTATTTTCTCTGCAACCATAAACTTCAATCATAAATTTTAACTCAAAAAATCATCTCACCTTTAAGATCCTGCATGATCTTGTCTTCTTTCCACTTCTGCAATCTTCTTCACTGCATTTGTGTATGCTACATATTAAATTTAAAAAATCATTCATCACACATTCAAAGAAACATACTTTAGTTTTTGACAAAACCTTCTGTTCTCATTCAAAAAAAAAAACAAATATCTTCAGTTGAGCATTCTAGCTCTAATACCACCTGATGCAGGGTAGGCCTACAAAACCAGGATCTTTAAACACTCTACTCATAAACATGCATCTCAGTTCTTTTTCCAAACCAAAACATCAGTAGTTGGCAATTTCACACAATACCAGGTGCATGCGGAAGTGCCTCGTCACCTTACCCAGATTCAATGGGAACATTTCCATTGTAATTAAGTAAAACTAATCCCCCTTTTTTGGAACTCTGATTCTCATCCACGTAGCCTCTAGTTTACCAACTTACAACGGAGCATACGAGATGTGAAACCACGTGTTTATCCTGTGGAGGTTACAATATTTTCCACTCCATTTCCCACTACCGATGGATATTTAATGCACTGGTAACTGCATATTCCCGAATCCCTACGCACTGCTTTTCGATTTTCTCTGCGCACGCCTGCAATACGCTCTCTGTTGTTTTCTTTTGATACCTGGATATTCCCTGTGCTTTGCTTTCCTATTTTTCTTGTTGCCGGATGCCCACTCCTGCACTATGTATTATGTTTTTTTCGTTGGATACCCTTTTTGTTGCTGTGAGAGAAATAAATAATGTGCATTACAGAAAATTCACACTGATTTCATTCCTTTTTGCGCATCATACATAAATAATATGACATTCCATTAGATTTCGGAATAATGTAACAATCATTCTTCACAAAAGACCAAATTTGCCACATATTGACTCGTGTGGACGAGAAGAGGAAGGATGTTTCTCTGTTTCTCGTCGAACCCTCCACGCCTCCTGAAGTTTCAACAACCAACTAGTGTCTTGGCCCCAATTAGCTGGTTGATCTCGCCACAGTTTTCGCTGTCTAGGAACCACAATTACAGCAACCAAACACAGTCCAGAGAGAAGAGCGAACTTGTGATCCTGTTACGCCATTGAAGAGTTTAACAACGTAAACGAATAACCTCCACATGACTTGCTAAATTTGCTACCAGAGTCTTCTGCTTGGCCGTTCGAATTGGGATCCCAATTTGGCAAGGCTTATTGTGGTTTCTTAAATTGATTCGGTTGGCTTTATCAAACAGTTTTAATAAGATTTTGTAAGATTAAACTTCTTTCGCAGAGACTAAAACACAATTCCCTTACAACATTAATATTCCAGAATTTCAAAAGGATCGAATTTCCTTTGATTCATTAAACACACAAGTTCAATCTCACACAAACTCAATAATGGAATAACTGCAGAAAATCAATTATTGTATTCAAAACACACACTACTTACATAAAACCTCCTACTTTGGCCTGAAGTTCGAGCATTTGGCCCTTTACAAATTTCCAAAGGCTTACAACCTTGGTTGTTCAAGCCTGCTCTCAATCGCACACTCTCTCCCTCTCTCCCACTTTCTCTAATGAGAGCTTTGCTGCCACTTTATTTTTATACATACATAAGGGATAGGTCTTCTCAGACCTTATATTTTACAAAAGCAAGCTTTTTCCTTTTTACATCATTATTTAAACCGTGAAGCTTTATTCTCCACCCTTATCCTAATTTTAACTGAAAAACATAGAAATTATATCCCCAATTTTTGCTCCTAAACTATTTCTCTCATATCCTTTTATTTAGAAAAAGAATATTTACATAATCCTTACTTTCCTATTTTATTAAAATAACAAAATATTAAAAATTATCACACCCCCCTTTTATCACATATTTACAAATGAAAATGGTCTTGATACTCCTGCATCACCGCGATTTCACACAGAGGAAAGTAAGATAAATTTGTTGGTAGTAGGGGTGTGACAGCAGCAGTGAGCCAAGGAAGGTGCATGAGAGGTTCTAACACATGGGGCTTGAGATGAGTGTGCCCCTTGGAAACCTGTAATAGCACGCAATTAAGAATGGAACACTCGAGCGAATATGTATCACAACATGGATGGAAAGTTAGCAAGAAATCCAAATTGATGGTTAAACCAACACCACATTTCAAAAATATTCATAAATATATACACAGATAGCTATACATGCATGGATAAGTAAATAGATACATATATCACTTAGAGTAAAATAGATAACATAGAATACAATACAACATATGCATGAAACATGCGAGATCTTGTTATATAAGAAGTGTAAGCTCTAGTGATATAATATATCCATGTACAACCACTAGTTCCGATAGCGGAACATTAAAGCTACAACCGCTTTCTCCAAAGAGATGTACTAGCTCTACATAGTGGAGAAATCAAGGCTCATTACAATACTATCCAAGCTCTCTCCAAGATAGCCTTATTGGAAGCTTGGTTGACCAAAGCCTATACAATGAGTTATGAGGGACTATTTATAGCAAAGGGTGGGGTGGCCCTTGACATTCCCCTTTGTGATAGTTCAACTATCCTCATGACTCTTCGTCTACACTATGACTGTTACATTTGACTATCGCCACTTGACTTACACTTGACAAGACATTACATTACAATGCAGATATACCATGTGAGAGAAATGGATTGAGCAAGCCATGCTAGACATCACTATGTCTTAGATAACCATGGAAGTCCAAATCCTTGACATCCTCGTGTTGATCAACATTAACATATTGATGCCAAGATCGGTAGTCCGTGATGGTGTCTTTGTGATTTAAGGTGACATCTTTCGAGAATCTGACTCTTGCCTCCATAGCATCTGAGTACACTGCTTGGGCTCCTCTATCCAACTCATCTTTAAGCATGCACATCATCATCTTCAATGCGGTTGGACCAGAAACATACGTGCATGATGTCTGCATTGATGGGCATGTCTAGGCTGGTGGCAATGCGCATCAACTTGTCAAAGTACGAGTCAAGCTCTAGTCGGACCTATGCCTTTGTCTTTTCCTAGGTGAGAGTCCCAATAGATGGGATTGCATGTGCATGCACCACAACATCCATACTCTTGAATACACATGTATGGGAAGCCTATATACTAATGATGAGCTACGATAGCTCTTCGTAATTCCAGATCTGACTCTGGATATGTTCCTTCATCTCGACCACATTGGCCTTCATCATCTTAGTCAAGTGAAGTGGGGCTTCCTTGTATCTCATCATCCATGTTTACATGTAATAAAAAATATCATGCAAGTTCGTTAGGCTACGTTTTCTTCTAGCGCATTGTTGTTGCCATTCGTTGAGATTGACAACTGCCTTATGCATGATGCCAAACTTGGAGTAAAACACTCGCATAACTATGTCAAAGGATAATAATTCATCTAGTATTGCCTTCTCTAGTTCAGCTCGGGTGGACGTTGTCACCAACTCTCCTCCTTTGCTTGGTCATTTGTAGTTCCTTAGCCATTCACTCATTCTCAGCTATCAGAATGCAAACACTTAAGCGAGTGGCTTCGGGATACACTCTAGTTGCATTGGCCAAGGCTGTTAGATGTTTGCGCACGTCAGACACAATCACTCGTTCCTTAACATGCAATGAGATGTAGGATCATCCGAAGTCAACACTTTGCAAGACTACACAACTTTCTGTTGAGACTCGTTGAATGAGATGTTGTGCATCTCTCCTTCCGGCTGATCTCCAAGGATCTCAGTGCCTCCTTGGTCACTTGAGACTTTCTCATCATCTAGATGCAATGAAGTGGGTAAGTTGACCTCTTGGTGATGAGGCATGAGATCGATGTCCTATTCCAATTCCAATTGCTCCATATTTGTATCCAACTGTTCAAGTGCTTGTTCTATCTCATGAGTGAAGTCCTACTCCTGTGATGGTTCTTCGTGTCTTCCTGATGCCAGCTCTTCTGATGAATCCACTACCTGTACGGGCACTATTTCATCTGTTTCCACATGTTGCGCCCCCTACTGTACTTGTTTCTACTTCATTTGCCTCTCTTATTTGCAGAGCTCTTGTTTCTTCCGAAGTTGCTCCTTCAGCTCATGCAGCTCCTTCTCTATCTCCTCCATTCTTCTCTTCCCCCTCTTCCTTTGCGTGATTCAATTGTCGCGATGTTGCCACTTGGCCTCTATAGGCATAGTTTCTTTCTCTACCAGTGAATCTGCTCGGAACTTAGATCTTTTCTCTTCCCCCATGCGATCAAGAATATTCCTCTTGTCCTTGTCGCACACTGGTATGCTTGCCTCTGCTGCTACTATTGCTACTGCTGGTGCTCTCCGGGATGCTGCTTCATGCTGTGTAGCTAACCACTCCACAGTGAAGCCAACCTGTTCATTGGGTCTAGAGAAACTGTAACAATATCTCCATGGGTCCTCCTCAACCCAATGAAATGTCATGTGGATCTAGTTGAACTATACTCTCGTGCAGTGGTCTTTCACAATACAATGTGGGTCATACGAATTGTAACTTCGGAGATCGAATGGATACTTCTTCATCTGTTCTACTTTGACATCTGCTTTCTTGAAACTCTGGATCTCATATAACCCAATCTGCAATGGAAGAGCAGGACAAGGTGCCTTCTCCTTCCGGTGCAAGCTGACAATCCTGTCGAGATGTGATATGCTAATTCCTGCATGATAAGTATGTCCAATGAAAACTTCGGTAGAACATGTAGAGGCTTCTCCATGCTGAATATTTGTATGAAGGTGTTGGACGGTGAGGCATACCAATCAGCAATGTCTATCAGTGCCTCCATTGTTGCCCTCGACATGCAGGGTGGATCATGTTTGAATATCATCTTGTAAACTGGGGTGAAAAAATGATCCAGCAGCCGTGTGATAACTCCTCTGAAGCTGCATTCAGACAACAACTTACAATATGTGTTCACAACAGTCTCTGTTGGTGACCATGCCAACTCCAAGCCTGCGAACTCCTGTCAAGCACAAATTGCATCTAAGATGTAGGTAGACATGTATATCTCTACTTTCATACCTCTGGGTGACTATCAAGCCTTCGTTACCTATTTCTTCAGCTGATGAGCCAACATGCTGGACTAGTTACGTGCTTTTCCCACTCTACCTAGTTGGTCCAGCATGACTACCCAACTTTGTGGGAAGGTTTCCGTGCTTTCTTAGCCATACAATCAACATGAAAATATGACCAAGTATTGAGACGCCTTCCTCTATATCTTCATCTTGTAGATCTAGTTGGGTGTCATCCTGAATCTAGCTGGCTCCTTTACCTAGTTCTTAAGAATGTCTCTAGAGTTGGCACTGCTGCTAGGAAAGTTGAGGGGAGTCTCCATGATAGTCATGGGCTCCGACATCAAACACACCTCATCATAACCTTGTGCCAGAAGTTTTCAATCTTCATCTCGCTGACACTTCTAAAATTCATTATCTCGGGATCCGTGTGTGAGATGATCTAGTGTATTATGCCTATGCATGGGAATGGCGGGGTATCTACATGAAATCTGGTACAAGTTGAACTTGTGACTTTTCACATACACTTGGTAGTCTTCGAGGTCTTCCCCAAAAGTGCCTTCAAATGCTTCATTGGCCGCTTTCCATTTCATCTTGATGTCGTTGTCTAAAAACAACTTGGTATCTTCATAGATCGGTAGACATGTAGACACCTATTTAACTACTGCTCCAGTTGTGCTTCTGTTAGTGTCCTTTGATCCTACTCTCTTGGAGGCCATTGATCCTATACTACTAAGAGGCATATAAACACCTGAAAGATCTAGAGACAAAGCAACATGCATGGTGAGAAATCCATCAGCGAAAACAAAATAAAATTTGGGAAATGACATAACACATACCTGGGGATTGATAGGAAAAGATTGCGCAATTTCTTATGGGAGGCTAGGTGACTGGCTACCAGAACTGTGCAAAAGGAATTATGGGTTATCTGGGAGGCAAGACTAGCTACTCGATTTTTGCAATGCAAAATCCAGGCTAACTGTTGACTGCTGGGATTATGCAATGCGCAATTCCAGTTGGAAATGACTGGAGGCTCAGTGACTACATTGCATAATTTTCTGGTCCAATAGCCATTGTCCCTCATATATGTGCAAAGTAGTCATAGAGGACAGTTCCTCGTTAGAAATGCACATTTCTAGAGAGGAAGACAGATCATTCCTTCTCCAGATTGTGCAATGTTGTCTTAGTGAGGCAGAGTCCAGGCCAAGGCTGGCCAGACTCGCTGGCGGGCAACTGAAAGCAAATGTGAAAGTGAATACATGGTGAAAAAGTGAAAGCATAAGTGATTGATCGTGCATGCAAACATTGAATGAAAGATTCAGAAAATAGAATAACATGCATGTTGGTGAAGTAAGTCATCAAATCAGCGACCGTTTGTGCGAAACAGTTTCATGCATGCGACAACAGTGAGATAGCAATGAAAACTAAAATAGTGCTAGTACAATCTAGTATGCATGTAAACGACATCAAGTATTCAAATAAATCAAGAAAATAAGACTCACATAAGCAAAAACACAAAAAGCGACAAAAATGTTGTAAAAGACAAGTTGAGACCACTTACTCATGAATAGTTGAGCCAGATGAGTCAAAGAGTCCTAGATGTCTTGTGGGATGTCAGTGCTCCAAGATCGAAGTGAAAGAATGAGCTCTAGTGTTTCGAATAAATAAGTTTGAGCTTATAACGTGCATGCCACAAATCTAGGAAAAAGCGACACTTAGAGGAAATTTTCTAAAATGACCTTTGCATGTAACCTCTAGTTGTTAAAAATAACTCCCTGAATCAAGGGATGCTTTTTTCATGTTTCCTTTTTCTATTCCGAGAAAAATAAAGCCATGCATACAAGTCAAGTTTCCTTGGTCCTAGGAGGAACTGGTCAACCCAACTGCTCATGCATGAGGCTGCTCAACTGCTGGGAGAAAATGAGCATTTCTGGATGGGAGCTAGGCTGACTGCCCAGGAGATTTACATAATTTCTGGCTGGAGAAGCTCATTGCTTCCCAGGAT
Organism: Pinus taeda; assembly: GCA_000404065.3. Taxonomy (NCBI): domain Eukaryota; kingdom Viridiplantae; phylum Streptophyta; class Pinopsida; order Pinales; family Pinaceae; genus Pinus; species Pinus taeda. Next base: position 37,768 of record APFE030645821.1, read on the forward strand.
TGCACAATTCCTAGGCTGAGCAGCCATGCTAGGAAGGATTACACAGTTTTTTCGGTGAAGCATGACTAGCAGGATTGCACAATTCTAGAACTTAATAGACTACCAAACATAACTCCAAAATTTATGGAGGGAAGGCTAGTTTCCCTCCTTAATTGCGTAATTTTTTGGGGGATTTGCTCAGCCTGTAGCTGGACCAAGTCTAGATGAACAACTTGTGAGGGGAATGGATCAAGCTTTGGTCGATAGGTTGTCTTTGTGCAAGAAAAACACTAAAACTTGTGTACTTGATGAAGCAAGACAAGATGCTTTGAAAGGTTGGTAGGAAAGCTCCAAAACGAAGCTAAGGCAAAATTTTCGAGGGTGATTGTAGCCACTACAACACTTGGCGACACATTGGTAGAACTTCAGTTTTGTCAATGGACCTTGTTCATGAAAAGAAAGTCTAACACCTCTGAAAGTATTGTTATGTCCTTAGTTCATCTTGGTTTCACACTAGCTTGATTGTAAGATGTAGCATCTGGCAGGCTCTTGGTTAATTGACACACATTCCAAGATAAGGAAACATATTTGTTTCAGTTGGGATTTAGGGGTGTATTGGTGCAAAAGAAATATAGTCTTCAAAGTCTTAGTTTCATCGTTGGTGTTTCTCCACTCCCAGTAGGCCTGGACAGCACCTTGACAGAGTCACATAAGAACATAAGCATGGATCCACTGCCAGCAAGTCTGGTTAGTATCCCGGTGGAGTTAATTGCATTACATCTCTGTGAAGGAACACATTCTCTTCTTTTTCCTTATTCATTTTCATTTTTTCAAACATTTTTCACTTTTTCATTTTTCATTTTTGTAATTGTGCATAAAAGTTTTTCATTTTAGATGTGGAAGATGGATCCTGACTTATTGAGAGTAGAAGTGGTTGTTCTTATAGAGAGGTAACTTATTATACCTCTGACGTAGCTATTAATATTTTTCCCCAACAAACTTACTCTACTTGACTGATCTGACAAGGGTTAACCCAAAAAAGAACTGACTAGAGTAGGTGAAACTAGTTAGCACGCAAGCATTGTATTTTCATCAAGGTTCACTTCGAACAATACGTATTTTCCTTCGATGTATCAAGGACTAAAAGTAGCAAGTTCATGATACAGATGCAAGATGACATATAAACAAGTAGTGATAGTTGTATAAGGCCTCTTGTACTTCACCTAGCTTGTTTCAAGAGTCATACATGGTTTCATGTGAAACTAACCTATGAATGAAAAAGAAAAAAAAAGAAAAAACAAAGCAAAGTAACAGAAAAATAAAAAGTGAAAGCAAATCTAGTAAGAAAACAAGAAAACAAACAAACAAACAAACAAAAGCAAGTAAGAAAACAAGCATGTAAGAAAACTGACTGAAAGAAAATGCTAAGCCTCCTACTCATAAACTAACGATGCATGGGTCTGATCACGTGAAGTGATATTTCCAATTCAGCCACCAATGCATTTGTTGACCCATTTTGGTGAAGGTTTGGTCTGCGAGCAACCTAGTTGTGTGAACCAATAAGAAAGAAAGATATAAAAATGAAGACAACCACACTCTGTGTTTGAAAGTTCCCACATAACATAAGTAAGTGGAAGTGCATGACAAGCAGTCTGTGGACTTATCATGGTGCTCTGTGGCACTGCATGTAGCTTTAAATCATATGCACACTCTTGAATGTGACATGCAAGGAAACGAAAGAAACAAAGACAACTTCTGTCATGCATGTGTGCTTGCAACATAAGATTACTCCAATGCATGAGCGATAGGATTGTGTAGTTTGAGTGGAGGAAGCGTGATCTGTGTGTGAAATTAGTCTTCAATGCATACAAATGAGTGATGAGGAGCCTCAACTGATAGAACAGTTTCCTGATCGGAAGTGAGACTAACCCCAAAAGAGAAAGGGCCTAACATATCCATCAGCTTGAGCTGAAGTTCTTTCACAGTATTAGGTGTTTCAACTTCATCGTCAAACAGATCATCATAGACCGATGGTTTTGAAAAATCAACTATGTTGGGATCATGATCATGATCGAATATAGGAGTAAATGGACCATGACTGCCATGATCAGAAAAATCAATGATTTCATTGGCATCCTCACGATCTGATGAATCAAACAGAGGGGTAGATGAGAAGCAAACTAATTCATCCTTTGTGTTTCCACAAAAGGCAGATGAGAAATCAATTTGATTTTCAATTAATAACTTATCCTCTCTATTGTTGGACGATGCACTGAAAATCATTGTGTCCTGCGAGGGATCAACAATGGGTACAACCATGGATGAAGATACACATGCGAAATCATGGATGGTAGACCTGTGGAGAAATTCTCAGTGAAGATCAACAGATTATGCAATAGACTAAAGCAAAATACAAGATCTAATTCTACAATAAACTTTGCGGAAGCTTAATTAATTTGAGCATGATCAATGAGAACTCATATAATTGAGAATGAGAAATTCATCACACATAACACAAAATAAATAAACCGGGGAAAGCCTCAGCCTAAAACCCCAATCTGTGTATTATCATACAAGTGAAAATCTTGTTCAAGATACAAAAAGAATCATCTCTCAAGCTATCCTGCTCTCTCTGCAATCAAATAATACTGCTCAATGACAGCCAAAGGCTTCTACAAACCTTCTCCTCTGCCCTCCAAGCCTCCTATTTCCTTGCACAGTTTTCCTTGGGGTCTAGTGCTGCCACCTGTCTGAATTGGCCTCTTCACACACTCACTAACCTCAAAAATAACTGCACAAACCTGAGGGAGATTAATTCCTTCTACATGGATGAGTTTCCTATATAGGAAAAATTCATCCAACTAATAGTACACTATCCCTGCTTTGATCTCAACTGGGTCTCTGACTAAACTAACATGCATGAGTTATTTATGAGAGAATATTCAGTCATCTAGAGAGCACTAGTTACATGCATGCAAGCATAACTAACTGAACTCACAATTAATTCAACAAACTGTTTGAATTAATCTAACTGGACTTGACACAGTTAACTGACCCAGCTAATTACAACTCAAATTACAACTCATCCTTATCTCTTTAACTGATGGATAAATTCCTCAATCAATGGAGAAACTGTTGCATGTCCCCACATAGACTTCATGTTTGATTTTCTACTACTAATTAACTCATGGTGAATTAACTAATTATTTTACAAACAGCTAATAAGATCAAATTCGAATTTTTACTTCTCTATTTTAGTTGAAGGACTAACTCAAATAGAAATCTATCCCAAACCGCTATTTTTAGCAATGCTATTTATAACACTTCGATTTTTCATTCCTTGCTGCTATGTCCAACACTGGTACCCAAACTTCTATTTATAGCAGTGCTATTTTTAGCATTTCTTGTTTCCATTTTCAACACTCCTTCTCAACAAGAAAGGCATTCAACTCAAACCCAATCCTGAACCTTTGGAATGTTCTACATGCAACACTTCTCCCAAGTGTGGTTGCTCCAGCAACTCTAGAAACGAAGAAAACTCCCAACTGACCTCTTTGTTGGGCTACAAACATACTCTGATGTTGAAGCTTCCTCTGCGGCTGACAAGTGCTCCCTCTGTGACCTCCGAGCTGTTGCAACACTCCATGCATCTTGCATCATTTCACACCTCTCTGTGCCATCATACACTAGTGCAACACTCATGTGCCTCTCACATTGTTGCAGCATGCTAGCTTTGTGTTGTCCTGGGATTCCTGCATTGTAGCTCTTTCTGCCACTCTATCCACATCTGCCTCTACCCACTCAGACATTCCTACTACTCCTCATCGGGGCTCCTATAGCAAGGTCTAATCAAAGAGGTTGGGCACCTCAATGATCCTGCCCCTATTCCAACCTTCTTGGGACTGTCACTCCACATCGCCCCACCTCCGACTTGGAGGTATGGATGCATGTGATCCTTCTGCCCACTTGGCTCGAACTTTCCCCTTACTGGAGGTATTTGTATGAGTGGGTGCCTCCACTTGGTCTCCTCTTAGCTTCTCTAGTTGTGGCTGCTCCACAACCTCCTGAAGTTGCTTCACCAATTGTGGCTCCTCCACAATTGTCTGAGACTTCTTCTGGCACTGCATGTTGAGAGGTAATGTACTCTCCCTCTCAACCACCAAGTCTCTAACCTTTGCCTTTCTCCTCAAGGCTTTGCATGCATCTTGAACCTCAAGTGCATACAAGTTCTTTGCTAGCACACTAATCTGTTTCATCTTTCCCACCATCACGAAATTTTCTGGAAAAAAGAGTTGATTTTAAATCAGCGATATCTTCCTCATATGAATTCCGATTCAACTGATTTTTTTCTTGGCTCTTTTTCTGCAAGGAATCCAGATCTACTATTTGTTTCTGAAAATTTTAAACAAAAAATTTCATATCTACTCTAAAAATTCACGGCCCATTTTTTTTTTTACTTCATATACTGTTCGTTGCTTCAATCACCTTTGCTCCGATGCCATGCAGGAAATCTTCTACAAAACCTTGCTTTGATACCATGTAGAAATTCCCAATGTAGATCAAAAAATTATGCAATAGACTAAAGAAAAACACAAATTCTACTTCTACAGTAAACTTTGCAGAAGCTTAATCAATTTGAGCACGATCAATGAGAACACATATAACTGAGAATGAAAAATCAATCACACATAACACAGAAGAAATAACCTGGGGAAAGCCTCAGCCTAAAACCCCAATCTTTGTATTATCATACAAGTGGAAATCTTGTTCAAGTTACAAAAAGAATCAGCTCTCAAGCTATCCTGCTTTCTCTGCAATCAAACAATATTACTCATAGATAGTCAAAGGCTTCTCCAAACCTTCTCCTCTGTCCTCCAATCCTCCTATTTCTTTGTGAAGTTTTCCTTGGGGTCCAGTGTTGCCACCTATGTGAATTGGCCTCTTCACACACTCACTAACCTCAGAAATAACTGCACAAACCTGAAGGAGATTAATTCCTTCTACATGGACGAGTTTCCTATATGGGAAAAATTCATCCAACTGATAGTACATTGTCCCTCCTTCGATCTCAACTGGGTCTCTGACTGAACTGACATGCATGAGCTATTAATGAGAGAATATTCAGTTATCTGGAGAGAAACAGTTACATGCATGCAAGCATTAACTAACTGAACTCACAATTAATTCAACAAACTGTTTGAATTAATGTAACTGGACTTGACACAGATAACTGACCCAACTAATTACAACTCATCCTTATCTCTTTAACTGATGGATAAATTCCTCAATCAATGGAGAAATTGTTGCATGTCCCCACATAGACTTCATGTTTGATTTTCTACAGCTAATTAACTCATGGTGAATTAATTAATTATTTTACAAACAATGACTAAGATCAAATTCAATTTTTTTCTTCTCTATTTTAGTTCAGGGACAAACTAAAATAGGAATCTATCCCAAACTGCTATTTTTAGCAATACTATTTATAGCACTTCCATTTTTCATTCCTTGCTTCTATGTCCAACACTAGTACCCGAACTGTTATTTTTAGCAGTGCTATTTTTAGCACTTCTATTTTTAGCATTTCTTGTTTCCATTTTCAAGAGTAGGTTCAACAAAGATGTTAGGAACAAATGGAGGAGACTCAGACAGAAGGGAGTCAACCTTTGTCGAGTGTTGATGCTCAAGCTCCCACTCATTTCTTCATGGATGACAATGCATGTTGGCTGTGGAACACCAACTCTGTCAGTGGCTTGTTCCTCATTCACAACAAGTGTAGAGTCTAGAATGGAAGGACAAACAACAGTATCATCAAGAGGAACAAATGAGTGCTAAGACAAACATTGTGGAACAAAATTCATATGACAACTCGATGGACTCACAACCAAATATGTGAGAAAATTAAGTAAAGTGATGTTGGGAGGTCCTGATAACTGAACAGATGTGTGAGCATGACGCTCAACATCACTTTATAGTGGTTGATCTGTTTGATGAGGGGATGGTGGAGAGTCACTTGTGACTGTGACCGCATCCATTTGTGATTGTGCAACTCCATCAGTGAAGAATACAGAGTGAGGCTTGATTTCAAACTTCTTCTTAGGACAAGAATATTTCTTAACACAATACTTGAACCAATCCCAAAGATATAAAAATTTCATTTGGCTCTTCGGAGCTTGAAACTCCAAGTCAAGGAAGCACTGACAAAAATCCATAGTCGATTCATGCAGAGCCTTCCATTGTTGTAACAGTTTTTGGTCAAGATGGTCTGGATCAAAATGATAGTAATTTTCTTCAATAAAATCATAGAAGTGCTCAAGTGAGTGCACATTGTGAGCCGGTAGGTTGCACAACCACCAATGTGGATATTCATGAAGTGTGTATGCAAGTAGAAAGCTAACTTGTTCATGAGAACATCCATCTTCCTCATGAAGCATGGACAGAAAGTCATGTAAGAACTCAAACCATGCCACTTCGCCCTTACCATCATACATGTAAGTGGACAAGTGATCAAAAAATTCCCTCGTGATGGTGACATTTTCATGATTTGAAAAACATTGTGGAGGGAGAAGAGTGCAAGAATCCATGATAGATATGCAAAGGTTCAAAACATGATGATAGGATACAACTTGTCATCGAGTCCTCCTTCTAGCACTAGAAATTTTGGCGGTGTTGGACCCTCCAACATGTTAGGGGATCTCCCCAGTAAGAAGTCCCAATTAGACCTTAGACCATCTGATGTAGGAGTCCCAGCAGTGGGTCGTACACAATGCCTTGACCACAATTTCACACAAAGGCAAGTAATATAACTCTATTGGCAGTAAGGATGTGATAGCTAATGTGAGCCAAGGAAGGTGCATGATAGGTTCTAACACATGAGGGTTGTGATGAGTGCTCCCCTTGGAAACCTGTGATAGCACGTAATTAAGAAGGGAACACACGAGTGAACATGCATCACAACATGGAAGGAAAGTTAGCAAGAAATCCAAAGTGATGGTTAAACCAACATCACATTTCAGAAAGATTCATACATACATACACAGATAGCTATAGATGCATGCATAAGTAAACAAATACATATATCATTTAGAGTAAACCAGATAGCATAGAATATAATACAACATATGCATGAAACATGATGGCTCTTGTTATATTAAGAAGTGTAAGTTCTAATCATACAATACATCCATGTCCAACCACTAGTTCTGATAGCGGAATTTTACAGCCACAACTGCCTTCTCCTCCAAATATATGTACTAGCTCCGCGCAGTGGAGAAGCCAAGGCTCGCTACAATACTCTCCAAACTCTCTCCTAGATAGTCTTATTAGATGCTTGGCTAACTAAAAGCTTGTACAATGAGTTATGAGGGACTATTTATAGCAAAGGGTGGGGTGGCCCTTGACATTCCCCTTTGTGATAGTTCAACTACCCTCATGACTCTTCATCTACTCTATGACTGTTACATCTGACTATCGACACTTGGCTTACACTTGACAAGACATTACATTACAATGCACATGAACCATGTGAGAGAAATGGCTTGAGCAAGCCATGCTAGACATCACTATGACTTAAACAACCATGGAAGTCCAACTCCTCAACATCCTCATGCTAATCAATAGTAATATATTGCCACCAAGATCGGTACTTGCGATCATGGAGTCTGTGTGCTCTAAGGTGACATCTTTTTGGAACCTGACTCTTGCCTCCATACCATCTGGGTACACTGCTTGGGATCATCTATCCAACTCATCTGTAAGCATGAGCATGATTATCTTCAATGCGGTTGGATCAACAACATACTTGTGCATGATGTCTGCATTAGTGGGCAAGTTTGGGCTGGTGGCAATGCGCATCAACTTGTCGAAATACGAGTCAAGATCTAGTTGGACATGTTCCTTTATCTTTACCTAGGTGAGATTCCCAATATATGGGATTGCACGTGTTCACACCACAACATCCATACTCTTGAATACATGTGCATCGGAAGCATGTATACTAGTGATGAGTTGTGGGAGCTCTTCATAATTCTAGATATAACTTCAGATACGTGCCTTCAACTCGACCACATTGGCCTTCATCATCTTAGGCAAGTGAAGTGGGGCTCCTTTGTATCTCATTATCCATGTTTGCATGTAATCAACATCAGCATTCAAGTTCGTCAAGGTACATGCTCTTCTAGCACATCGTTGTTTCCATTCATTGAGATGGAAGACTACCTTATGCACGATGCCAAACTTGGACTACAACGCTTGCATAACTGTGTCAAGGGATAATAATTCATCTAGTATTGACTTCTTCAATTCAGCTTGGGTAGACACTGTCACCAACTCTCCTCCTTTCTTGGCCGTGTGTAGTTCCTTAGCCATTCACTCATTCTCAGCTATCAAAAAGTGAACACCTGAGCTAGTGGCTTTGGCATACACTTTGGTTGCATCGACCAAAGATGCTATATTTTTACGCATGTCATACACGATCACTCATTCCTCAACTTGCAAATGAGATGTATGATCATTCAGAGTCAACACTCTATGGGAATGCACAACTCTATGTTGAGATTCGTCGAATGAGATTTTGTGCATATCTCCTTTTGGCTGATCTCCAAGGATCTCAGTGCGTCCTTGGTCACTTGAGACATGCTCATTATCTCGATGTAGTGAAGTAGGTAAGTCGACCTCTTGGTGATGAGGCATGAGGTCAGTGTCCTGTTCCAATTCTTGCTGCTCCATATCCATATCCAACTATTGAAGTGCTTGTTCAATCTCATGATTGAAGTCCTACTCTTGTGATTGTTCACCTTTTCTACTTGATGCCAGCTGTTGTGATGAATCCACTACCAGTACAGGTGTTGTTTCATCTGTTTGCACATGTTGTGCACCCTGTTGTACTTGTTTATACTGTGCTTCCCTCTCTTGTTTTCAGAGCTCTTGTTCCTTCCAGAGTTGCTCCTTCATCTCATGTAAATACTTCTCTATTTGCTCCATTATTCTCTTATCCCTTTGCCTTTACACAATTCACTTGCTGCATTGTTGCTTCTTCGCCTCTATAGCCATTACTACATTCTCTACCAATGCATCTTCTCAAAACTTATAGCTTTGCTCTTCCTCCACGCAATCAGTAATCTTCCTCTTGCCCTTGTCGTGCAATGGTATGCTTACCTCCGCTGCTACTATTGTTGGTGTTGGTGCTCTCTAGGATGTTGCTTCATGTTTCTTCGCTAACCACTCCACAACAAATCTGACCTGTTCATTGGGTCTAGAGAAACTTTAGTAATATCTCCATTGGTCCTCCTCGGCCAAATGAAATTCCAATCAGACCCAATTGAACTACTCTCGTTTAGTGATCTTTCACAATACAATGTGGGTCATATGGATTGTAACTTTGGAGGTTGAATGGATACTTCTTCATCTGTTCTGCTTCGACATCCACTTTCTTGAAACTCCAGATCTCATATAACTCAATCTGCAATGGAAGAGTGACAAGGTGCCTTCTTCTTCTAGTGCAGTCTAGTTGTCAATGCTATCGATATGTGATATGCTACATCCTACATGACGAGTATGTTCAAGGAAAAATTCGGTAGAACATGCAGAGACTTCTCTGTACTAAGCATTCATATGAAGGTGTCGAATGGTGAGGCATATGAATCAGAAATATTTATCAGTGCCTCTATTTTTTCCTTCAAAATGTAAGGTAGATCCTATTCAAATATCATCTTGTAAAATGGGGTGAAAAAGTGATCAGACATCCATGTGATAACTCCTCTAAAGTTGCATTCAGACAATAACTTACAATATGTGTTCATAACAATCTCCGCTAGTGACCATGCCCACTCCAAGCCCAAGAATTCCTGTCGGGTATAGGTTGCATCTAATATGTAGGCAGACATGTAGACCTTTGATTTCATACCTCTGGGTGATGTTCAAGCCTTCATTACCTATTCCTTCAGCTGATGAGCCAACATGCTAGACCAGCTACATGGCTTGCCCTCTCTGACCTGTTGGTCCAGCATGATCACCCAACTCTATGGGAAGGTTTCTGTGCTTTCTTGGCCATACGTTCGCCATGCAAATATGAACAAGTATTGATATGCCTTCTGCAGTATCTTCGTCCTGTAGATATGGCTGGGTTTCATCCGGAATCTAGCTAGCTCCTTTACCTAGTTCTTAATAATGTCTGTGGAGTTGGCACTGCTTCTAGGTAAGCTGAAGGGAGTCTCCATGATAGTCACAAGCTTTGACATATGATACATCTCATTATAATCCTGTGCCCATAAGGTTGCAATCTTCGTCCCACTAACATTGCTTAAAGTCATCGTCTCAGGATCAATGTGTGAGACGACCCAATGTATCATGTCTGCACATGGGAAGTGGGGTATCTGCATGAAATTCGTTACAAGCGGTATTTGTGAATGTTCACATACACTTGGCGGTCTTCAAGGTCTTCCCCAAAAGTGCCTACAAATCCTTCATTGACCTCTTTTGATTTCAACTTGATTTCCTTGTCTAGAAACAACTTGGTATCTTTATAGATCGATAGACATGTGGACACCAATTCAACTATGACTCTAGTTGCACTTCCATCAGTGTCCTTTGATATTGCTCTCTTGGAGGCCATTGATCTTGTACTGTTGAGAGGCAGATGAACACCTGAAAGATCTACAAACAAAGAAAATGCATGGCAAGAAATCCATCAACGAAAACCAAAGAAAATTTGGGGAATGACATAACACATACCCATGGATTGATAGGTAAAGGTTGTGCAATTTTTTCTGGGAGGTTGGGTGACTCGTTGCCAGAATTGCACAAAAGGTAGTCTAGGTTGTCTGCTGGATTTGCACAATTCACAATCTAGGTTGACTGCTAACTGTTGGGATCGTGTAATGTGCAATTCAAACTGGCAATGACTACAGGCTCATTGACTGCGTTGTGTAATTTTCTGGGCTAGCAGTCATTGTCCCTAAAAAATGCACAAAGCAACCCTAGATGACAGTTCCTGGGTAGAAATGTGGATTTCTAGAGAGGAAGAGAGAGCTAGCCTTCTCCAAATTTCATAATATTGTCTTGGTGAGGTAGAGTCCAGGCTACGGCTGGCTAGACTCACTGGCAAGCAACGAAAAGAAAATGTGAAATTGAATACATGGAGAAATTAAGTGAAAGAAGTGATTGATCGTGCATGCAAACATTGAAGGAAAGATTCAGAAAACATAACAACATGCATGTGGGTGAAGTGAGCCACTGAATTAGCGACCGTTCGTGCGAAATAGTTTCATGCATGCGACAGAAGTGAGATAGCAATGAACACTGAATCGTTGCTAGTACAAGATAGTATGCATGTAAACGACAGAAAGTGTTCAAAGAAATCAAGGAAATAACACTCACACAAGCAAAAACACAAAAAGCGACAAAAATGTTGAAAAAGACAAGTTGAGGTCACTTACCTGTGAATAACTAAGTCGGATGTGTCGAAGATTCCTAGATGTGATGTGGGATGTCAAAGCTCCAATATAGATGTGAAAGAATGAGCTCTAATGCACCGAATAAATAAGTTTGAGCTCATGACTCACATGCCACAAATCTAGGAAAAAACGACACTTGGAGGAAAGTTTCTAAAACAAACTTTGCATGTAACCTCCAACTACTAAAAATAGCAACCTGAATCAAGGGATGATTTTTGCATGTTGCCTTTCGCTATTATGGGAAAAAGCATGCCATGAATGAAAGTCAAGTTTCCTTGGTCCCGGGAGTAACTGGTCAACCCAAATGCTCATGCATGAGGCTACTCAACTACTGGGAGAAAATGTGCATTTCTGGATGGGAGATGGGTTTGTCGCCAAGGATATTTGTGCAATTTCTAGGTAGTGTAGCTCACTGCTTCCCATGATTGTGCAATTCTTGGGCTGAGTAGCTCGTCTGGGAAGTATTGCACAGTTTTCTGGTTGAAGCCTGACTGGCAAAATTACACAATTCTGGAGCCCAACAGGCTACAAGACAAAATTGTGTAATTTCTAGAGGAAAGGTTGCTTTCCCTCCAGAATTGTGCAATTCCTTGGGGGCGCTGCTCAGCCTGCTGCTGGACCAAGTCTTGACAAACAGTCTGTGAGGGGAATGCATCAAGCTTTGGTCAACAAGATATGTTTGTGCAAGAAAAACATTGAATCTTATGTACTTGATGAAACAAGACAAGGTGTTGTGAATGGTTTGTAGGGAGGCTCCAAAATGAAGCTAAGGAAAAATTTTGGAGCGTGGTTGTAGCTGCTACAACAGAGCCATGGAAGATGACTAACATGCCAACAATATCCCACCACAATGAGATACCTCCCACCACAATGAGTGACACCTCCCACCACAGTGAGACACCAAGTTACACTTAATAGATTCACATGTAATAACCTAAGTCTTCCGTAACCCAAAGTTTTCTAAGATTAAGGAAATAACATTTTATGTTTTAGATTAATGCTAGAAGCAATGTTATTATTACTCGAGGGTGTAAAAATGGTTCGACGATATCTATGTGCCTCTTTGCCTTGAGAAAAGGCTAAATAAGATATCTAGTTTTTCAAACCATTCAATAGCTAATACAAAATCATTTTAGTGGATTTTAGTGTTTCATAGGCTCAAAAAATGGTGAATACATAATATGGAACAAGACTTCGGTTAAAACATTTTTAGTCCCTACATACAACTCATATTCCAAGGCATATCAATTACAATAATCCTTGCTGCCTATGGTAGGTATTAATAAACTAGATCTAAAAGAGAAACATAATGTGTAAGACCCAACATCATAGGTCTAAGTGGCCCTCGCCCTTGCAATTTGGTGTCCTAAAGACGTATTTGTCATTTTTAAAATATCGTTGAATGTAGAGAATTATGTCTCTTAAACTTTGGAAATTTAAATTTTAGGGTGTTATTATATAGTGACTTATCAGATTTCTTTACATGGTATGTATATAGTGACCTATCCCATCTGTTTACATTGTATGTATATATAGTGGATGAAAAGGCCGAAGAATCTTAATAGGGATGATGGCTGGAAGATTAGCAGTTGCTGGGTCCCAGCCCTGTCTTCCTAGCCTCCTCAATCCCTCATTTATAAGATCTTGGGGTTTCCTTTTCCCTCCCCATAGAGGTTGATTCTGTGGTTGGTCCTTTTTCCCTTTGGTTATTATAATTTTTATTATATAATTAGCTTTTAAACATTATTTATATACTCATCCTTTAATCTTAGCTTCCTAATAGTATATTGAATTAATATAATTTGATCCCTTCTATTATCTTAATTACTTAATATTATTCGTATTATTAGCTATTAATATGATCTTTATTAAATTAATTTCGAACCTTATTATAATTATTTTTTGGAATAATAATATTCAAGAAGTAATTTAATAAATTATTTTTGAATAATAATATTCAAGAAGTAATTTAATAAATTAAATTTGGATTTCTAGATTTCTATAAATATTATACAAATAATATTATTTTACTATTATACGTTAGATATATACATTTATTAATAAACAATTATATTTAGTTAAATAAACAAATGAATTTCTAGCTAGTAAGAGTACTTTTATTTATATATTTTATCTGATTTAACTAATTTCTGATAATAATAATAATTAAAAAATATAGCAAGAATATTATTTATTTGACTGGGGTCATAAGGTCAGAATTAGCCATTGGAGTCTCTGCTCAAACTATTTAACAAGCTAAGCTGGACCGGTTCTTCAACTTGTCCTGACGATGAACCACACTGGTTGGTTCGAAACACGTCAACAAATGATTTTTTATGTGATTTCGCCGAAAATTCTCTAATAAAAATAATTATCGTCATACACACTCCAATTTTTATAATTCAGTTGATACTTTCACTTTGCAGAACCTTAAAGCATGGAATATGTCAATTAACGTCTAAGATACAGTGAAAGAGATCTACGTATCCCTGGAATTTCGAGTCCCACACAATGTATTTTCGATTCCATAGAGTATTTGACAATTTTAAAATATCGTTGCACATAGAGAATTGTTCTCTGAAACTTTGAGTAGTTCAATTTGATCGTGCTATAATATAACGATTTAGATTTATTTACCAAATGTCGTGCTATAATATAATGACTTAGATTTATTTACCAAATGTCTATATGGTAGCTGAAAATAATTATATACACTTTCCTTTTTGTAGTTAAGGTGTTTCTTAGCAGGGTTGGGCTGGGCAAATCTTAGCCAATATGATCTTTCGATTTTTGGCATTCTTTGTCCAATCATTTTTTACCATGTGGTTACCATGTGGTTTGTGTTGTCATTCTTTGTCCAATCATTTTTTACCATGTGGTTACCATGTGGTTTGTGTTGTCAGATTAGGTTTGGCTCAGGTTCGAGTATCAGCCTGCACTAATAATTTTCCCACCCACATTGAGCCTGTAGATGGTCTGCACAACATTAGAAGAGCTGATGTAGAACTACGCCCTGTCGCTGAAGTCTCCTACGACCAGGTCTCCGTCGAAGAAATTAGAGATCAGTTCGAAACTTCGACCTCGATGCCATTGGTGAATTCCCAATGGGTAACTGAATTCCTCTCTCTTTCACATACCAAAGGGCCAGTTAGAAAACCATATTCTTGACTAGAATACCTACAACGACATCACCTTGGGTATTACGTAGGGAATTCCTTATCTATACAATAAATGCATAGACCACATCATTCACTACTAAATCAATCCTGTGAAAATTCTCTTGGGTGCAAATATTTCCCCAAGATCTCCAATTTTAGACTGGCGAAACTGGTTGGCTGAAATTTTAACCAGATTCTCACTACCATGAGAGGAATGAGAGGGTACCTGGCTCGAAAATGGATTTCCTGGATGCCCATTATCTCCAAGGCTGATGTTTATAGCTTCAACATGATGTAGCTAGAAATCTTAGTCGAGTGCTGGAATTTGGATTAGCATATCCTCAAGTTAATTGTTCTTCCCGACCTTGGTCGGGACTAAAATGAAGCTAGGAAATATAATCGACTTGTTAGGAACTGTCCCATTTCTTCATCCTCTAGTTTGAACAAGTGTTCCATTGCTGGTCAATGTATTCGAAGAATTGAAAGTGTTGGTGAGAAGGTGTAGAGGCCTCACATTATTCGTGGTGATATCATACTCGATAGAATGTTCTTAGCAATCTTGCAAGTTTGTAGCGGTGAAATTATTGCATGATGGGCTAGTTCATAGAATCTACTAAGGACCAATGAGTCTTTGATAAAAAAATTAGGAGCTTATTGGTGTGGATTAGCATCATATGGATTACAAAAACTCCCACATTTCGTAGGAGAAGCTCCCATCTGCCTTGTTGCAGCTGGTGCCCTAAAATTAATTTGACATAATAATTAATTATCAACAAAGCTGGAAAAATCAATAGAGCCTTTAATTAGGTATTGTAGAGAATTCAATCAAAGCCCATAATATAGTAGGAGTGCTAGAGTAACAAGGCCCCATTCTGGTATTTGTAGGATATTGTTTGATCATCATTGGAGTCCTAAATATAGGTGATATGTTTTTGTATTGGGGAATATTTAGCCATCATAGGGATTGCATTTAAATGAAACCAATTGTGTTCAAGAGCCCTCTTTGGGAATTCCCAAGAAATGCATTGAAAGACAAACTTGAGAGGCAAACACTAATTTGTTTGGATACATAAAAGGATATGAAAGGGTAAGACATTTGCAGTATCAAAGGCTTGTTCTAACATTGCAAAGAATGTATTAAGAGCTAATTAGATAACCGTAATTCTGAATAGAATATCAGGACTTCTTGGGTATTTTGTGGAATGCATTAAGAGTTGAACAAAGTAATGAATTCTTGCTCATTTGTGAAAGTTTAGGTTGGAGGACTAGCACTGAGGATCCCAGTCTCATCCAAGCCAAATACAAAAGGTGCACATCCTACAACTTCTCCATTATATTGTGAGATTAGGATATTCGATCATCCCTCTTAAAATATAGTACACCCATTGATTTCCCCAAGGTCATATGACCCAAATGTCCATAACACCTTAGCTAGCTTCCATCTCGAGTAGATTGAGCTAAAGAAGTTGGATCGTTCATGTTTTGGGTCCTCAAAACCAAGCTTTGAGATTTCAGTATATGTGGAAAGGTAGGGGTCAACCTATGGTGTGTCTTTGGGGAATCATTTAGATAAATTCAAAGTCCCCCTAACCCATTATTTTCCATAGTAGACGGGTATCAATTAGAAAACCTAAGCTTGATGGTTCATAACTATATTCAAATGTCATAACACAACCAAAACTCATGTATGTGTTTCAATTTGATGGGGAAATTGGATCAAATCCTTGGGGTTTTTAGATTCAGGGCAATATCAGACAACCACTTTTACTTGCAAGTTCAGTGCTGACCATAGCTCCAAATCATGGTTATTATTCAATGTCTCTTCTTATTTTTGTATGTTTTATCATAATCATTGGAATTTCCACACATGAACACACATTAATACACAAAATAAGAGTCAATTTATAAAGATTGTACACATATAAGATCATTATATTTGAGGGATAAACAAATCAGTGGAATGTTTTGAAGACGGGGGGCTTCACTGGAGAGCAATACCATACCATGTGGGTTCATGTTGGTGGATATATATTGAGGAATAAATGACATAATATATTGAGCATATAATAGGGAGTAGAGGTTTCATATTGCAGGTATTAAAATGGAGCTCAAAGTTAATGAAAAATATAAAGGGGTATAAAAAATATTAATGAAAAAATGGATACCTACAATATCTAGTGAAAGTAGGGGTTTTCTACATTGGGAAGGTGTATTGAGTTCATATCGTTATGGGGTTAAATAATGTGATTTTTAGATGTATTTTCTAACATGATGTGAAATTAAGGGTATTGTTTATTATGTCATGAACACACATGATATGTCAGAGGTTCATTGAGTGAAAACGCCATGGTTTTGAATAACATCAAACATTTGAGGTCTGTAGGTCAACTGGTCATAAATTGTAACAACCTCTGGTTGATTTTCCATGCAAATAAAATAACACCAAGGTCATGGGACATGTATTCCAAATTGAATAGTGGGAAAACATTATAGTGATAATCACTTGTGGTTTATTAATGACTATGGAAATTGGCGAAGGCATTGACAAAGGAAAAGAGGCAATAATTGGCATTAATTATGAAAAATAAAGCAAAATAGGAGAAAATGAAGGTGAAGGGACATAAATATACATGCAAGGTCAATTATAAAGAAAATGGCAGAAACTAAAAAAAAACGAAAAAGGAAAAGAAAAGACTAGACATCAATGATAAAAAGGCATAAGAGAAACAACTCACAACTTGTGTTCACTACAACTTTAGTCAATTTTGTTTTGGTTATCTTTTTCTATGCTCTTACTCACTCATATACTCTTGCACTGATTTGTAAAATTCATGGATACTCCACTTGATAGTTCGTCACAATAGATCTTAAAATATTATATTAAAAATCAAAGATTCTACATTATTACAATTTTATTAAACTTTAAGATATGTAAACTTAATTGTAATTAGTGCATGCATGCAAATATAAATTATGCAAAAAAGTAGAGAATGAAAAAATAAAAGCGCACACACACACACACACACACACACAATACATAAGATACTCTCTCTGGGAAACCCTTTCGGGAGAAAACCCAGTTGGAAGCTGAGGTCGCTTCACTCTTTCTCTGTCTAGAAATATGGTTATAGGTACAAAAAAGTAATGCATGTGGCCCATGAGTTGCTACAATGCATAGATCCTCTTTGTGTGATCTACCTCCTATCTCTCCTAGCTATGTTTGCTCAGTTATGGAACAAAATTCTCTCAAAAGAATTGAATGCCTCTTCTTCCAAATGGTCTAGTTATAACACAACCTGATATCCTACTAGGGGTTAATTTTAACTACATCAACTCTTAACTAGAGTTACAATATAGACTCTTATAGATTATTTTACACCATAATCATGTGGCTAGCCCATTTTCCATAAATAATGGGAGCCGACATGATATCCTCCCAAATTATAGGTGTAAAAATAGGAATGTCAAATCCTTAGTGGCATAACTCTTGCATATGGACTCTAATTGGCACGCTTCTTGCACCATTGGAAATATATGTGTATAGAATAGAAAAATTTAGTGCTACATTGACTTGACAAATTTTTACCCCCAAAAAACGTCGTTTGATGCCTCAAAACACTCCCGGAAGGTTTCAAACCCCATTTTTTCCAAATTGGGTCCTGCTTGTAAAAATGGTCTCGTGCACTAATTTCCCCAGTTTTTCCACTTCAAATGAATCAATATCGATGAAAACAAATATAATGATCTAATTTGGGTCACAGCTCCCCATTTTGGGAGGATTTTGGTATCCGAAAGCTTCTACTAAATGAGGTGAGGAAATTTTTTCTCCACCTTCTCTCCAGTGTACCATTTAGCTTTGCCTAAAAGTTGTCCCATAAATCTAATATGAAAAAGGTCGTGCTTCCCTTTTCTTGTAGTTTTGGACCTCTTCTACACAACTGTATCTTTTGTAAACTATGCCTGAGCATCTGGTGCCAAATCCTCCACAGAACGTAGGACATGTTCCACTTCTTGATCTAGCATGGAAGACTCATAGAGTTTCAAATTCTCTACATTCACAACTAAGTAAATGCACATATATGGTGGTAAATTGAGTCGATAGGCATTATCACCTACCTTTTCTAGTATGTTAGAGGGACATAGCTCAAATCCTTGATTTTCTTACCATGCCCCTGCAGCCTCTCCTTGTTTAAATATAGCCATACTATGTCTTCCACATTAAATGATTTCGCTATCCTATGTTGATCATGCCTCGCCTTGTACTTCTATTGTGACTTTTGCAGTGTTTCTTGTACCTAAAGATGGATCTACCTAATATTCTCTATAATTTATTCAGCCCTCAAAGCATCTCATGTAAGATCTTCCCTCACTCCTCCTTATTAACCATATTCAATATCCAAAGGCGAAGTTATAAAATATCCAAAACAAGTCTCAAATGGATATTTTCCTATAGAAGTATGGACTACTCTATTGTATGAATGTTGTATATATACCATATTTTCATCCCAGGTCTTCAAATGCTTCTGGTTGAATCCCCTTAGAAGCTACACCAAAGTCCTGTTGACTACTTCTGTATGCCCATCTGTTTGTGGATGGAATGTTCTAGATCTCTTCAACTTCGTGTCCATCTTCTCCCACAATGTAGTCTAGAATGCACTCATAAATATTGTATCTCTGTATGAAATGATGCTCCTTGGTATCCCAAAGTACACCCAGACCTATCCAAAGAACAATTTTTCTACTTCTTTTCTGCTGATGGTATTTTTACTAGGCATCAAAATACACATCTTTCTGAACCTCTCAACTACCACGAACAGGTAGTCATGTCCCTCCTTGGTTGTTGTTAAACGTCCCACAAAGTCCATGGAAATGATTTTCCAAGGACAAGTAGGTACATGTAAGGGGTCATATAGACTTTGATTCATGTTTCTAGGCTTTTTATTACAACAAAGCATGCATCCTCTCATGAATCTAAGCTACCTACTCTTTCATCTTGGGCCAATACCCATACCTTTGCAAGTTAGCCACAATATTCCCTACACCAAAGTGCCCTAAAACGTTAGAGGTGTGAGCCTCTCTAATCAGCTACAAATTATCACCTTTAGGAACACATAGCTTATCCAACTTATAGAGTAACCAATCCTGATCCAGGAGGATCCTCAACTGTTTACATGTTCTGGTCGGCCTTAGATACATCCAACAAAGTTCAGCCAACAAATAATTCACATGGATTTTTTGTAATGCAAAGGGAATCAAGTTAATATGTGTTCATAGGGTTGGAAAATATTCTTGTTGGTATTTGGGAAAAATGGCCATGTAAAATTATTAACATATGGGATAAGATTCTCATAATAAGGTACTTTTTTTTAATGAAAAAGGGATTATTGGAGCAAAGCCATGTGGACTTGCAATCCCTAGTCTCAACGGTAGTCCTGTGGAGGAAGTTGAGATCCTTAAGGATGGTTAAGAGATTTGTTCCGACCAATTCTCTTGAGATATGCCAAGGTCCTAATAGAAGGGGATCTTGAGAGATATTGTCTCCATAAAAATATTTAGGTGGTTTAGATGGAGAACCTTTAAAAACCCTTCTTGGGAATCAAGAAAAGGAGAAGAGAGCTTGTGGAGAGTTTCTTCAAGGCTTATTGATTCAGGGATTTTGTAAAGGAGAAGTAGATTGTAGGTCTACTTATTTTTCCCTTTTTCATTCAAGAATTAATAAAGCAGGTTCATGGGATTCATGAACCTAGAGAGGTAGCTAGGGAGATTTTGGTGAACTCCATTATCAAGTTATCTGTGTCATGTCTCTATCTTGATTGCTTATTATAGTTTGTAGATGTTTTGTTTCTATTTATTTAAGCAATTATGAGAATGAATATTGTAAGCCAATTTTCCATTATGTTTTAGTGGAGAATTGAGAGATGAATTGAATTGAAATATGAATTAGTAGCTAGGGCACTAACTTTAGATCAGGTGGTATCAAAGGCTCAAGATCAGAGGTTGTTTCTGTGGATTATTAAAGGAAAACCATGGGCAAAGGATTGAAGAGGTGGGATGGACTAAGATTGGTGGATCTGTGGCTAACCACTTGTGAAGCAATCATTGTTAGCAACACCTTCGGTTGGTGGATATGCAGCTCGATTGGTGGGTCTACGTGATCTTGTTGGATCGTTGGCGGAGATTGCATGGTATCTGGTAGTTATTCTGTGGCATTGTGGAATTACTTCAATAAAAAATAAAAATAAAAATCTGTCGGTGGTGCCTAATCTATCTTCGCGGTATAGACGTTTTGTGGAAGTGTGTCAGTATCAAAGATTTCATCCAGTGATCAAGGATGGTTTGATGTATCATCATTAACTGTGTGTTTCATGGAAGCAATTAATTGCATGTTGTGCTGCCAGAACTACGTGCTACATGGAAGATGCCTATATATCGTCCTTCAAATCATTTGAAGCAATGATCATATAACTTATATTGTGCTGATCTGATCCATTCGATTTCTATTTTGGATGGTCAAAATCACATCAAGATCATATTTTCAGTGGCTCCATTCAATGATTTTCCTAGATCTTCAGTCTATTGTGCTCAGAAGACGTTATATGGATCACCCTTCAATGCAAAAGAGGTATCACCCAATTCGGTAAGTTGTTTTTATGAATGTAGATCAGGATTATTCCCTTGGAGATTCACCAGCAAAAGATTAGTGGCAAGAATTGTCAAAATGGTTGTCTATCCTCCTGCACAGGAATTGTGTTTGGTCAATATGGCAGATCAAGGTTGGATCTGAGCAGCATGGTTAATTTTCCAACAGATCAAATCTTTTTCCCAATAGATCTAAGGGTAACCAAGGATTGAATCCAGCCTATGAAGTTTTGCTGAAGAAGTGCAGTCACAGGCTAGAGGCCTTGATGCAAGAAATGTTGAAGACCAATTTCTACCTGCAACTGCCCAAAAAATGTCATGGAAAAAACAAATGCAATAGTTGCTTTGCAAGAGGTTGATTCTGCATACATGGAGTGGATGAACAAGTTCAAAAAATGACCATCATTTGATATGGAGTTTTCAAGTCGATTGATGTGGAGCTTTCGAATTGATGAAGGGGCATAAAATATTACAGAATGTTTTATTTTTGTTGTTGTGGAGTAAAAGGTAAAAATTTAGTCTTCATACAATGTACTGGAAGAGAGTTACACAGAGGTCGATGTGAGTATAAATGCAGCATAACTTGAGTGTTGCAACTGGTATTTGGATGTAGAGACAGGAAATAACAATGAGAACTTGGAGAGGTTGGACCCCTACATGTGATTTGGTTGTTGTGCATAGATACATTGAGGCCACTCCTTCATTAAAGGCTGAATTCCTCAATTAGCAGAGGGATGTGATAGAAAACGTGTCGTGAGTCAAACCGTTGTTGGTATTTTCGGAGAGGAGCTTGGATCTCCAGATTGTGTGACAACGCTATGCGTATGCATCTTCTATTACATTGTTGCGGATTTCATCTTGTGGTTATAAATGTTGTGGTAATCTGGGTAGAGAGGAATGTCCATGCTTTTCATTTTGAGGGTGACTGCTTTTCTTGGTTCATCCATGTGGCTTTGAATATCTTGAGAGGCTAGTTTTGTTTTTAGTGAGGGTTACACCCAAACCAATGGAGAGAAATTCCCTATTTATGCCCAGCTGTGAATTTTGAGTATAGTGTAAAGAATTCATATATGGGAAGAGCATAGATATGTTTGTGAAGGTCTGGGAGTTTGAAAGCCACGCCAGTGCCTGTTCATGGTTTCAGTCTCAAGAAAATGTGCAACGAATGTGAGAATTAAATCCCACGCTGAAAGGATATTAACATCTCAAAAAAAAACAATGGCTTGCAAAAAGTCAGTCCGGTGGCTCCTCAAAAGGGAATCCATCATGGCAAGATTGATTATGTGGAGGTGGTTCATGTTCTTGTGAGGTGGATTGTGTGGCTGTGACTCATTGTTGAACAAGTGAATAGGTTGGTGGTTCCTTCATGCAGGAAGTCGAGATTGAGATCCACGCGTCTATAACAATGAGCAACGATGTAAAGCTGGAAGAAGTGGTCGAAGCTGGGCTCTGAGTTCATTTTGTGCAGAATGAGGCCGAGAGAATGGATCAGTCCAGGGCCTAGAAACTTATGGAAAGCTCCAGTATTCAATTGAACGCTGTCTATTCGAAAAGCATAGTGTTGCCTCACTTGAAGGTGAAAGATGTCCCGAATTGGGTGGTGATGTGGCAAGGAATTTCCTACGAAGCCCTTCACCCATAGCTCTTGTAGGATCTTCTCAAAAATCCCATGAAGATTCATTCATAGGAAATGGAAAAGTCAATGGTAGTTGTGCTAGCGTGAAGATAAATGCAATGAAATCCCGAATGTAAGTTATGGGATATGTTTGTTCAATTTAGTGTCCTAAATTGCTCTACATAAATTATCAATCCGGGTATTGTGAACTGATGAAGTGTAGTGCACTGTTTGTGCTATCTAACCCTTCTTACTTCATTGTTTTTGTGTTTTATGTTGTTTTGGGGGGTTTTTGGTCTTTTAATTCCTAATGATTTACAATGTAATTATTAGAACTTAAATCTACCTTTCGTAAAGACTACTCAAAATCTAAAAATGAAAATAGAGCTTAAGAAAGAAATGAAAACAGAGCTAAGAAAGATTTGGA
Organism: Pinus taeda; assembly: GCA_000404065.3. NCBI lineage: Eukaryota > Viridiplantae > Streptophyta > Pinopsida > Pinales > Pinaceae > Pinus > Pinus taeda. Next base: position 61,039 of record APFE030645821.1, read on the forward strand.
AGCAAAACTAAAAATGAAATGAAAACAAAGTTTCTATTCCTAGTTTACCATTATTTCCAAATCATGAATTGAAACTGAAAGTGAAATTTGCAACTGATGTCTAACTAATTATAGAAATAAAACTAAATGAAATACTTAGTTACTCCGCCTCTCAATTTTGGGATAAAGTCTCCTTTGGATGACATTTGAGTAATTATGTACTTCATTAATCTAAGAGAAAGAAAATACAGAGATGCAGAAATAACTCATGCATAGATGAAACGTTCAACCACTTAGTTAAGGATGGATTATCAACTTGAAGGGTTTTCCATAAACATTCATTAACACCATGAGTCAATAAACTAAAAATGAAATGGCAAAGATAGTGAATGACACTGATCAATTTAATTGAGAATTTAAACTAGCAAAACAATGAATGAAGTAAACTATCCAACATTGTATCCTTATCATTCTTCAATCCTACTCTCATCCTGAAACAAGGTTAGTTTCTAATTGAAGAAACAAGATTACACCATTGAGTTCTATATTCTAAACTATTGATAAAAACTAAAAAGAGATCAAGCAAATGGAAACTACTCTAAATTATAAACATTGTTAATAAGAAAATGATGGAAATTGCATTATAAACATTGTTAGTAAGAAAATGATTATAAAAGTTGTGAAAGAAAATGATGAATTTACACCTAACGAGAAGAAGAAAAATAAAACGAAATGAAACCTTCTTCAGTGCAGGGGCTCATTGCAACTGATTAGGCTACACTTGATCAATCAACTCCAAGAAAACTCCTTCATATTTTCATAGAAACATGCGGTATTTTCATATTAAAATAGGGACACAAAATGCCCAGAAATTACAGAGCCTAGAACTTCAATTTCACAATTAAACTATTACTATCACTACTAACTTCTTAGGTGCTTTACATAGGTATTTATAAGAAAAATCATATAACTGTTTGTGGAGAAAAAAATGCTACAGGAAAACACGTAGAAGATAGATATGTAAAATCTCTTCCTCGACTGCTGGAGACATAAATCCAAGACATGGTGGCTATTGGTTTCATTTGTACAGGTGGCGTTGGAGTCCGCAGGTATAGGTAGTTGCTCCGGATAACACTTCCCGTCACTATGAAATGTATAAATTAACCATGAAACAAAGTCCTATTACCTTCGGTCTCTCTGTGTTTGACTTATCCATTGACCGTATTCTTATGCCATCTTCTTTTTCGACCTGGGCTAAATGAATAGGACAGGGTCCATGTCACGATGATTTCCAAACTGCCCATGTGGCTAGTTTCTCCTTCTGACACTTGGAACTTGTTAGAGCATGAAGGTAGATTCAGAACAGCCAATTAGCTGTAGAATAGGTTGTGTTCCATAGCTAATATACAAAAATTTGTTCAAACAACAAAACGTAAAAGCATAACATGTAAATCAATAAATGTCCTCCTAAAGATAGTATATACAGGTCATTGGTGATGAGAATGCATCTTTGTTATGGAGAACAAAGAAAAGGAATGAGAAGAGTTGCTAGGGAAAGAGTAATTTTGAAGCTCAACATACCCCCACTACAAAATCATTGCATGTCCCCATGCAATTTTAAAAAATGTGAACTTCTTTCTCCTATTGCATCTATTCTGACACTTCTGCCAGCACATCCAACTTACTTTTCTTACTTCTCCTTGCACTGACTGCCATCTTGGGCTTCTTCATAGGAAGTCTATATTTGAGGTTGATAAGTGCTCTGCTCATCTTCCTATTTTTCCTCTTCAGCTTCCTATTTTTCTTGTACCATAATCCTAGTTGCAGCATCGTGTTGTCATGAATGGCTCTATCGAGCTTGTTCTGTTCCCTCAAGCTTTCATTTTCTTTTTGACTGTGTCTGTTCAAAATCTCTAACTCAAATATTTCTTGTTTGAGAGAGCTAGTTAGAGGTTCTTATGGATTGACAGGCTACTCTAGATTGGTTGAGGATCCTAGATCCATTGAGGTATTCCTTTTCTCTAATGACTCTATGTAGTTATATATTTGTTGTTGTACTAGATCTATGCCCGGAGAAGCTCTACTTGGGCTGCCTTCAAAATTCTGTGGAGGAGAGTTTTGTGGACTATGTTTAGGTGGAATACTTTCAGGAGATTGAACTAGGGTTTCTTCCTCTAAGTTTATGAACTGGGCTTATTTTGATGTTACCTTCTTCACCTTACCCCGGAGTCTAGAGCTTCTTCTGATGTTTTGGAAACTTATGGTTTCTTCTCTTGTGTCCTTCCTCATCTTTTCTATCTCCTTATTTTTCTTGATTTGCTCCTTAATCTTGGTAAGTCTTTTGGAGAGTAACTGTTCATCTTCATGTGGTGATGAAGGTTCAGGAATGTCTTCATTTATTTCTTCAGCTCTCCCTTTCATTTTCCCTTTCTGTTTATACTGCTTCTTAACCTTTGGTTTAGAAGTTGTCTTTGCATCATTCTTTTGTGAGGAGGTTTGAATATTAATGTTGATCTTTCTCCTCGTACTTTTCTTAACATGACTCTCCTTAGGTGACTCTGGAGCATCCTAGAAAAAATTTCTTACCAAGAAATCTTCCCATGTATCCCCTACACTTTTCAAATGGAATTCAACTAGTATTTTCACTAATCCATGATGATACATAGTTGTTTCTATGGATTCAATTTTCTTTTGGACATTTGTAGCCATCTTTCTCAGACTGTTTAGAAGGAAGAAGGTAAGGTTGATGGTTCCATTTTCTACAAAATTCATCAATAAGCATATATGGTAAACATACATAAACCCAAATATTCCTTCACATGTAATGAATTTTCGCAATATTAACAGCATATTACTCCATTTGTTCTTGAGTGCTGAAATAGGAATTCCCTTCCTAAATACTGTAACATCCATACCTGGGTTTCTAAGGATCTCTTTCCAAGATTCACCATGAAATTCCCTGGTTTTAAACCATCTTTCTCCTTGTCTTGGCAACTCTATTGCTTCTGCTATGAAGGATTTTGTGACTGTAAATTTGATATCTCCTATCTCCACTTTTGTGCCATCAAATGACCTTGCAAAAGACTTGGTAATTTCCTTGTGGTAGCCATCAAATTTCTCAATAAAATTTAACCATTCAACCTTCTGTAGCATCCCTTTAAGCTGTGGATACCCCTCCATATACTTTACCCCTACGGGCTTTGTCTTGACAACAAGCCCCATATCCCATGTTTTTTATTAACCTACAAACTTACTCTCACTGTCTATAAAATAAGTGCTATCTAAGAAATGGAATGATTGTGTATATATGAAAATGGAAAGACAGTGTGTATATGAAAAATGGAATGACTGTGTATATAGAAAATGGAATGATTGTATATATGAAATGACTACGTGAATCTGAGAGAAAAACTTAAGAGTTTGCATGTAATAAATAGACAGTAAGGGTTTAGAGAGTCGTGCATAGGTAGGTCACATTTTTATCTTGACCGTTAACAGGTGTAGTTGTGGAGGACCGTTTGATTACAGGTTATGGAGTTTGAAGTAGAGATTTGTTATGAAAGAATCATTGAGACCGTTTGTCATTAAAGATGGAAGATATGGTGAAGACATAGTGGCAGTCAAATCAAATGATGGTTGATTAAGGAGACATGTGATTATACATACTATACAAACTTATGTTTTCATATTGCTTTTTGAAATAAATTTTTTCCTTTACCTTTGGAACCTTTACCTTTCGCTTGCTAATTTATATTGATGTTGATCCACAAGTACCTTGAGAATGGTTGGTATTCAAAAATTGATTTTTCTTCAGTTCCCTGCATACATGATTTTATTATGAACTGTACACTTGTACCTGAACTGATAAACAAATTGTAGTTGCAGAATCAAATTAGTTGTAGAACAAAATAACTGCGGAATGTGAAACAAAAAGTGAAATATGGCTTATGGATCATGAATGAAATGGAAGTGGCTATGTAAGTGAAATGAAATGAGATCTAAGAAAAGATGATAAATGAAATGAATATGAAGTGAAAATTGTAAAAAAAAATTGAAAAATTTATTGATGAAATATGACAACGGGATGAAGTGAAACTGAAAAAATAAAATGGAGTGAGATGAGATGAGATGATGAATTTTTCAAAATCTAAACTACAGAGTGATTGTAGCTTTTTGTCACTACTTATTACAAAAAGAAAATGGAAAATATAGGGTGTCAAAAACCTCTGATTTTCACCCTGTATTTTCTGTATAAGTATGCCAATCAATGATTGGTTTTCAACCTTATACAATTTTTTATTTATTTATTTTATTTTTTTTTTAGGAAAAATAAAGACTAAGTTAGTGGAGAAGAAGGATTATTCTTTACTAACTTCATTTCATAATTGTCTTGGAAAATCTTAATGAACTCCTCTTTTGAAATTTGTTTATGATATATCTTTAATCTATGACCATTCACAAGAAAAGGAGTTTTACTTTCATATATTGTTCTTATCCTCACTACTCCATTACTAAGGAATTTTTCAACCTCATATGGCCCAAGCCAATGAGTTTGAAACTTCCCTTGAAAATCTTTAAACTTTGAATCAAACAATAGCGCCCAATCTCCCACTTGAAACCTCTTGTCCTTGCTATATTTTTCATGCCATTTTGCCCTCTGTTGTTGGAATATATTAGTCCTTTGAACTGCCTCTTGCCTGATTTCATCAAGTTCATTTAATTTCTCCAGCCTATGCTTTTGTTCCTCTGATAAATCTAGTCCCAGCTGGACTGCCATCTTGAAAGTTCTGATTTGGAACTATATAGGGCACAAGACTTGTTTCCCATAAACAAGTTCATAGGGTGTATGTCCTGTTGTGTTCCTCCATGTAGTTTTGTAGGCCCATAAGGCTTCAGGAAGCTTTTCTGCCTAATCTCTTCGATATAGATGCACAGTCTTGGTAAGAATCTTTTCAATCACTTTATTTGTAGAATCGACTTAACCATTTGCTTGTGGATGATAGGGAGTAGATTTCCTATGATTGATCTTGTATTATTCCACAAGCCCTTCCACCATGTTAGATGTAAATTGAGATCCTAATCTGTCACAATTTCTCTTGGAACACCAAAATGAGTGAAGATGTCCTCAAAAAGAAAATTAACTACAGATTTTTCGTTAGCAAAACGTAATGCTTTGGCTTCTACCCATTTAGTAACATAATCAATGCATACTAATATATACTTCTTCTACGTAGATGGAGGATTAATTGGCCCAATAAAATGTAAGGCCCACTTTTCAAAAGGTTCGATGAGTACTTGAATTTGTAATGGAATTTCATTTGAGGTAGCAGGTTTCTCTACCCTTTGGCAGCTATCACATCTCTTGAAATATTCTTTAGTATCTTTGAAGATGGATGGCCAATAATATCCTAAAGAAAGGATTTTATAGGATGTTCTCTTGTCAGAAAAATGTCCACCACACGGCTCATCATGACATGCCTTAAGAATCTCGGGCATTTCATCTTCCCTGAAACACCTTCTAATCATAAGATTTGGGCCTGTTTTATACAATTCATTAGTGATCCATGACTATCTTGCACTTTCCTGAATAATTTTCCTTTTCTCTCTAGGAAACAAATGTGAAGGGTAACTTTCCTGTGACCAAATAGTTAGCAATATCTGCAAACCAAGGAGTTTGAGTAGTTACTGCAAAATGACATTCATTAGGAAACTTATCTTCATTGAAGAATATTCTTTGATATTCTGAATCCTGGACAAGAAATCAGCAACTGGGTTTTGTTTTCCAGGTCTATCTAGCACAATAATGTTGAATTCTTGCAAAAGTAAAAGCCATCTTGTAACTCTGCCATTAGTAATCGGTTTATTCATTACATATCTAATTATAGAGTAATATGTATGAAAAAAGGTCTCATAGCCTGTTATATAGTGTTTGAACCTGTTAATTGCATGAACAACAACTAAAAATTCATTTTCAGTCACAGTATACTTTAGCTAAGTGGGAGTCAAATTCTTATTTGTATAGTAAATAACATAAGGAATCAAATGTTTTCGTCCCAATAAAGCTCCCAAATCTGTATCTGAAGCATCTTTTGAAATATGGAAAGGGAGTTTCCAATTTGGACCTCTTAAAATGGGTGCTTCAGAAATTTTTATTTTGAAGGTTTCAAATGCCAATTGGCAATTAGAATTCCATTTGAATTCACAATCCTTAGTAAGCAATTTGGAGAGTGGGGATGCTATTTTAGTGAAATTTTCTATAACCTTCTATAATATCTTGTAAATCCTACAAAACTTCTCACATCCTTTTGGCAATTTGGAATTGATAATTTAGAGATGACTTCAACTTTAGAATTGTCAACTTTAATCCCATCTCCTGAAACGTGATGTCCTAAAACAATACCTTCTGTAAAAATCGTAAAACATTTTTCATGGCTTAGTGAAAAGGGTGTTTCTTTACATCTTTTAAGAACTTTTTCCAAATTTTCCAAAGCTTCTTCAAATGTATTTCCATAGACTGTAAAATCATCCATATATACCTCTACACAATCATATATTAGATCAGAAAAATTCCCTAGTACTACTCTTTGGAATGTTGCAGGTGCATTACATAACCCAAAAGGAAGTACTCGGTAGGCATAAGCTCCCAATGGAAAAGTGAATGTGGTTTTATCCTGATCTTTAGGCACTACCTGAATTTGATTATAACCACTAAAACCATCCAAGAATGAGAAATACTTCTTGCCTGCTAATGTATCTAACACTTGATCTATAAAAGGAAAAGGAAAATGATCTTTAAGGGTTTCTTTATTTAGTTCTCGATAATCAATGAATACCCTCCATTTACCATTCTTTTTAGGCACAATTACCAACAGAGAAACCCATTGGCTATTTGAAATTGGGTAAATGAAGTTTACGTTCAATAATTTTTAGAGCTCTTCTTTCACAATCTCCCTAAGATTTGGATTCATCCTTCTCTGAGGTTGTATGATAGGTCTACAATTTTCCTCAATGTAGATGTGATGGATACAAGTCTTAGGATCAATGCCTTTCATGTCAGTGTATTCCCATGAAAATGTAGCAGAATGTTTTTCTAATGTTTTTATTAGCTCTTCTTGTTGTAGTTTCTCCATGTTTTTGTTTATGTTCAATGTCCTACCTGGAAAAATTTCAATTGTAGAGCTACCAAACTCTTCCATAGAATAGAGAGACATATGCCTAGATGACAAATATTAAACATTAGATTTTTGTTGAAATTGCTCATGGTCATATTCTGAATATGATTCAAAATTTTCCAATGTATTTGAAATTTGACTATCTTCACTAATATTTGAAATAGTAAAGAGAGGTTGAATATCATCTTCATCGTCAATCCATTCCTTTTCATCTATTTCTGTGATTGCTTTTGCTAGAGGATATAAAGTAAATTTTTTTGTTGAATTACCATCAGAAATATACATGTCACCAGATCTATAGCTAATAAAAGCATCATCTGTGGCCAACCAAGGTCTTCCTATTATGAGTGGATGTCCTCCTAGATTGTTCTTGGGAGCTAAGATCATGAAATCAATAGGGTATTCCAAAGAATCTAAGGATACTGAAATATCTTCTAACACTCCATCTGGTTTGAATACTGATCTATCTGCTAGTTGCAATAAGGTAGGTGTGTAGAGAAGATTAGAAAGATTAAGATGTTCCATAGTTTGTTTGCTCATGATGTTTATTGCTTCTCCTAATTCAATCAATGTATTTTGAATTTCAATTCTATTGATATGTGTTTTCACAATTGCACTTCCTAGATCCACATATTTTTGTATGGCAATTTTTCCCATCATTATGTCTACTATTTTTCCTACGAGGTGAATTCTTTTTCTTCTTTTGTTTTTCTTCTTGGTTTCTTTATGCTCAACTCCTTTATTGTTTTGGATATAATTGGAATTTCTTTAATGGCTTGTAGCAAAGGGATTTTGATATAGACATTCTTCAATTCATCTAGAAAATCATAATCAGGCAACATAATCTGCTTCTATCAATTTGTAACTTTTTAGGAAAAGGAGGTGTAAAAGTAGATGCTGGTTGCTCATTAATGGGAGTCAAGTTCACTGATTCTTTTTGTTTTTGTTTTTCAATATTTTGGTTTTGGAGAGATGTTCCTTCAAAACTTTTATTGACCTTTAGAGAATCTTCCTCAAAATTGTCCCATTCCTGAATAACTACAGAAGGTATTTCCTTTTCTAATATCCTACCAAATCTTAGTTGAACATCATTAAGATCTAGAGGAGTAATCATGTAAGTTGGAAATTGTTGTCCTTCTACCATGTAAGCATTCTAGGGGTTTTTATTGTTGGGGTTTACAAATGGTTGGGCGGGTAGCTGATTTGGTTTCTGTTGAAATGGCAGTAAGAGTTGAGGATTTTGGTTTTGTTGCGGACATTGTTGTGGGAATGGTAATGAAAGTTAAGGGTTCTGATTTTGAAGTTGTGGCTATTGATTTTGTTGTTGAATATGTGGGGGAGGATAATTCTAATATGATGGAGGATATTGCCCATGGGGCTTTGGATTGATGGTGAATGGGTGCCTTGTTAAGGCACTCCTTGTGATAGGTCACCAGTTCAAATCCCCATGGGTACTTAGGTTAGTCTAAACATATAAAAAAAATAAAAAAAAAAATATGATGGAGGATATTGATAATATTGAGAAAATCTCCCATAAGGATTTTGTACTCCTTGTGCCCATGGTTGAGATTGAGATTGAGGTTGAGGTTGAGGCCAATATTGAGATTAATATTGAGGTTGAGGCTAAGGTTTCCGCCAATAATTCCAATTTGGTGGGCACTGAAGATACATTAGATTGTTAAATCCTTGATTTTGTGGCCCCTGCCAAGGTCTTCTAGCAACAAAACAAAGAGGTTCTGCGGAATTTGGGATTGTTTCCTCTTGAAAGACAGCGTTAAGACCTGAAATTGAAAGGCAACACTTGGTCTCATGGCTTTATGAGAAAATCATACAAGTTTATACAACTTTTGCATCTAAAGGGCATCTCTTAGAGCATGTTTTTTTCTGCATTTTCGACAAAAAATGGCAAAAGCATCAACCTCGGTTCTCTGCTTGTTTTGTAATTCAAGGGTATCTATTTGCTCACTAAGACCCCCTAAAATGTCAGTTTTAAATTCATCAAGCATATTACCAATTTTTGCCCTACTTACAGATCTAGTTGCAGATCTGTTTACTCTAACAAGAGAACGATCTCTTGGACCTTTCCCAGTTTTGGATTTCCCTCTTGAGAGATAAACAAATAATTCCCCTATATCATTTAATGGGAGTTGAGAGATATCTCCCTTCCCATCATGTTAAGGATATCTATCCACTCATCTCTAATGGCTTTTAGTAAAAGAGATTTCAAGGTATCTTCATTTGAATGATCCATTTTTTCTCTTTTCAAATTATAGTTGAATCTCTTAATCAAATCCTTTAAGTTTTCATCCTCTCTTTGCATCATTTTGAACACTTCATCTTTATGATTGGTAAGCATACAATAATCCAAGTACCTATCCAAAAACATTTTTTCATGTCATTCCATGTTCTAATGGCTTGAGTGACTAACCCCATGAACCACTTCAAAGCAGCTCCTTTTAGTTTTGAAGGAAACAATTCGAGTTTTTGAGAGTGTTCTAGATAATCATAGGTTCTGCACAAGACTTCAAACTTAAATAAGAATGTTTCAGGATCCTCACTTTTTAACCCATGGAAGTTTGGGAGGACAAAAGGTGATATATTTTTCATGGTGGCATTTTTTTCCTCATCTACTATTGGGAATCCAAAAGAATTACCTATTTCACTATTTCCTCTACCTCCTCCATTATTTCCTCTGCCTCCTCCATTATTTCCTCTACCTCTTCCTCTACCCACTCCAAATAGACCGAATTCCCCATCTTCTTCTTCCTCTGCTATTATAGTTTCCTCAGAGTCAGTATAAGATTCAACCTGCAAGGTTACTTTCTCCTCCTCTGGTTCTTCTATTAATGGGATATGGGAGAGAGGTTCTACTTCTTCTTCCTCACTAGGTATTCCTAATTCTTCAACTAAAATGGGCTATCCTGTGGAGGTGAAAAAGGTTATTCCTGTTGTTGGAGATTCAAAATTTTTCTCCTGTAGGACTGGCTTAGTAGTAGGAGATTCTTTTGATTGGATTTCTACCTCTGGAATTTTAGGTGTTCTATGGCTGGGAGTATGAGTTTGGGATGGATGTGTATCTTTCCTTGTTTTTGGTGGAGTAGGTGGTGTTGTAGCAATTGAACAACTACCCCTAGCTATAAATCTACCCCTAGAATCTCTTTCCTCTATGCATATAATTTTATTTTTTGAATGTAAGTGATAAGGCTACCTAGTTACACTTCCCCGGTAACAGCGCCAAAATGCTTGGTCAATTTAGAGTCCTCAATTTATCTACATAAATTATCAATCTAGGTATCATAAACTAATGAAGTGTAGTGCACTGTTTGTGCTAGCTAACCCTTATTACATTGGTGTTTTTGTGTTTTATGTTGTTTTGGGGGGTTTTTGGTCTTTTAATTCCTAATGATTTACAATGTAATTATTAGAACTTAAATCTAACTTTCATAAAGACTGATCAAAATCTAAAAATGAAAATAGAGCTTAAGAAAGAAATGAAAACAGAGCTAAGAAAGATTTGGAAGCAAAGTTAAGAAAGAAATGAAAACAAAGTTTCTATTCCTATTTTACCATTATTTCCAAATCATGAATTAAAACTTAAATTGAAATTTGCAACTGATGTCTAACTAATTACAGAAATAAAACTAATTGAAATACTTGGTTACTCTGCCTCTCAATTTTGGGAGAAAGTCTCATCGGGATGACATTTGAGTAATTATGTACTTCATTAATCTAAGAGAAAGCAAATATAGAGATGTAGAAATAAATCATTGCATAGATGAAATGTTCAACCACTTAGTTAAGGATGGATTATCAACTTGAAGGATTTTCCATAAACATTCATTAACACGATGAGTTAGGAAACTAAAAATGAAATGGCAAAGATAATAAATGACACTGATCAGTTTAATTGAGAATTTAAACTAGCAAAACCATGAATGAAGTAAACTATCCAACAATGTATCCTTATCATTCTTGAATCCTGCTCTCATCCTGAAACAAGGTTAGTTTTTAATTGAAGAAACAAGATTACACCATTGAGTTCTATCTTCTAAACTATTGATAAAAACTAAAAAGAGATCAAGCAAATGGAAACTGCTCTAAATTATAAACATTGTTAATAAGAAAATGATGGAAATTGCATTATAAACATTGTCAATAAGGAAATTATTATAAACACTGTGAAAGAAAATGATGAATTTATAGTTAACAAGAAGAATAAAAATACAATGAAATGAAACCTTATTCAGTGCAAGGGCCCTCTGCAACTGATTAGGCTATGTTTTCTCAATTAACTCCAAGAAAACTCCTTCAGATTTTCATAGAAACATGTGGTCTTTTCATATTAAAACAGGGACACAAAATGCCCAAAAATTACAGAGTATAGAACTTCGATTTCATATTAAAACCATTACTATCACTACTAACTTCTTCAGTCCTTTACACAAGTACCTATAAGAAAAATCATATAGCTGTTTGTGGAGAAAAACATACTACAGCCAAACACGTAGAAGACAGATATGTAGAATTTCTTCCTCGACTACTGGAGACATAAATCCAAGACATGGTGGCTGTTGGAGTCCATAGGTGCAGTTAGTTGCTCCAGATAATGGTTCCCATCACTATGAAATGTATTAATTAACCACGAAATAGAGTCCTATTACCTTCGGTCTCTCTGTGTTTGACTTATCCATTGACCATAGTCTTATGCCATCTTCTTTGTCGACCTAGGTTAAATGAATAGGACAATGTCCATGTCACGATGATTTCCAAGTTGCCCATGTGGCTGGTTTCTCCTTATGACACCTAGAACCTATTAGAGCATGAGGTAGTTGCGGAACATCCAATTAGCTGCAGAATAGGTCGCGTTTCGTAGCTAATATACAAAAATTTATTCAAGCAGCAAAAGTAAAAGCATAACATGTAAATCACTAAATTTCCTCCTCAAGATAGTATATATCGGCCATTGGTGATGAGAATGCATCTTTCATATGGAAAAACAACGAAATGGAATGAGAAGAGTTGCTAGGGAAAGAGTAATTTTGAGGCTCAACAGGATACCATTCAAATTGGGCGGATAAGTCTGTGAATTTCACATGTCCATCTTCGACAAACGGGATTTCTATAATTCTTGCACAACAGTTGGGATTCCATATTGGGATCCCTTCACACTTTCCTCTGCAGAGTTTCATTCTAAAGGATATCCATCTAATAGTTATGATTGACATGGCTATGGAGAAGTTACACATCAGCTAGCAAGTGTTGTTGGGTCATATGCGGCCTACTCATCTCCCAAGGTTTCCACGGATCTTATGGCTTTAGTATGTGTTGTTGGAGATAATACAACTTATGAACAGATCTTACATAGACCTCAGAAGACATGGTTTACCAATTTTCTGACTCACTCTTTGCCACCTAAGATGTCCAACTTCGTTCTGTAGAATATGGTGGTAATGTTTATTTCTTAGTAGTGTCATCTTTTCTAAAATATAAAGTGTTTTAAATGGCCATCAAGAGGATTTGTAGCCACTTTGATGTGATGAGAGATTGAGAAGCATTATGCCTAATTTTTTGTAATGGGTTTTGTAATCATCATTATGTAATCGATTTGAAAGAAGAAATTTTGCTAAACCATCTTGGAAATTCCATGTAAACTTGTCCAATGAGTATTTTATAAACTCCTGGAAAGTAACTTTCTTCATTGTAAACTTCATAATGTCAACTACAAATGCAAGTAATGGTTTCATCGTTCAAGTGCCGAAGAACAGAGGTGAAGGAGACAATGGTAGCATACAAGCCTTCCTCCCTGCATCTAAACAACTACCAAAACATACCCATTCACATTTGTATCCACTTCAATGGGTCGCTGCAAGTTTGGTAATGAAAAAATTAGTGTTTGGATGATATTCTTCTTTAACTCTTTTAAAATCGTTTGTTGACCTTTTCCCCACTAGAAACTCTTACCAATTGCTACTATGGCATGGAGCGGTGTTGCTACCACTAAAAATGAGGCTATGACCTTCCTCAAGTACTATGTTGCCCCAATGAAACACCTGACCTCAGAAACATTAGCATCCGCCAACCATTTCATGATGGGATCCATCTTAGAAGGGTCTATCTTCAATTCTCCTCCACCGATCGCATAACCCAAATACACCAAGGACTGTTGCAAAAACTCACACTTCTTAAGATTTGCTAGCAACTAGTGCTTCTTTAATTATTCCAGCACCTGCGTCAAATGCGACATATACTCCTCCCTAGTAGCACTATATACTATTATATCATCCAACTAGACAATAATAAATGAATCTATAAAATGGCATGGTACATCATTCATTAATCTCATAAATGTAGTTGATTCATTACATAGGCCAAATAGTATGACTAACCACTCATACAAACTTTTTATGGTTTTGAAGGTTATATTCCATGTATATTCTTCTTGGACTCGAACTTGTTGATATCCAGACTTCAAGTCCAACTTGGTCAAGTAATTTTTTCGTTGCAACTAATCTAGTAGATCATCTATCTCAGGTAGGGGATATCTGTTCTTGAGCCTGATTTTTTTTAATGGCTTGTAATATATAAACATTCGCCAAGTCCCATCATTCTTCGGCACAATGATGATGGATGACCCACATGGTGATGTACTCGATCGAATGAAACCATGTTCCAACATTTGTTGCAACTGTTTCTTCACCTCACTTGCTTCTATAATAGACTACCTATACAACCCAATATTTGGAAATAGGGAGTCTGGAAATAGCTGGATCTCATGCTCTGCTTCTCTCTTAGGTGGTAACTCTTTAAGATTTCATAACACATCCTTCTGTGCTTGTAAGAACTTCTCCAATTTTTGTTTTTGTTTCTTAGTACACCACTCCAAGGATGCCTTACCTCTTATTGAATCCTCTTCAGACTGAATTTCTGTTAAAAATAATAAAAGATACTTCTTGCTGGAACTAGTCAATTTATTGGCTTGGTCGGCACTTACTAATGAAATTTTCGATTTTCCTTTGTGTGCATTGATGATGAACTATTTTCCATCCTTGATGAGCTTGTATTGATTGGATTTTCTCAGGAATATTTCATCTCGCATGTATACATATGGACTCCCAAACACGACTCCACATACATCAAGGGGAACCGCATCTAGATCTACTTCATCAACAAAATCAACACTATTATCAAATCTAAATTTACACTATTTTGTTACCTTCAACTCTACATCCTTATTTACCCATCCCAATGGATATGGTTTTGGATGATCACAAAATTCCATCCCCAACTTCTTGACCAACTCTGTTGTAATGAGATTCGCTTACGATCCATAGTCAAATAGAGGATCAATCATTATCTTCTTGACTTGTATGTTTATATGGACGAGTTTGGTCATTTCTTTCTCTTCCTGTTCTTGAACGCTACTCAATTTCACCTCCTTCCTTATTGATGTACAAATGATATTCTCATCCACATCCAAGTTTCTTTCAACTTGGTTTCTATAACCCATGGCAATGATATTCTTCTTCTTGTTATATTTCTTATTTTTCTTTCGGGTTTATCTTTGGATGCAACTTTCGACGCTTCTCCTCTATATGTTCAACAATGTTGCAATGGTTGCAGTGGTTGCTAGGATCTTTGTGCCAGTGTGTTGTGGCTACTACCTTTTTATCTTTTCCCCATTTTTTTTCTCCTCCCCTTCCTCGGAATCTTCTTATTGCTCCTTCTTCTTTAATCCACTTGATTCCTCTCTTTTAATATCTATTTTTTCCAGGTATCGTTCCTATACACAAGCCTCATACACTGATTTGGGCTTGAGAAACATCACCTGCTCATGCAAATGGTGGTGTAGACCCCCCAAATACTTTAATAGTACATCTAGGTTCTTTGGAGTAATACCCAACAATATAGCCATCTTCTTGAATTCTATGGTGTACCCCTACATGCTTTGGCCTGAATTTTGCCTGAAGTAATGCCACTAGATTCACTAGTCCTCCACATACCCAATGGTGTAAAATTGTGACTTAATGATGGCTTTGAAATCCTCCCACTTAGTCATTGGAGGTTCTCCCTCCAACCTCAAGGTTTTTGTGTGGCTCTCCCACCAATTTAGGGCATGGCTTGCTAATTTTAGTCGAGCGAATGAGATCTTTTCCCTTCCTCAATATGATGAATAGTGAAATAAACTTCCAATCACTGTAACTAGTGGTTCAGCTTCAAAGTGTCAATCTCACCATGGTACGACCTGGTATCAAATTTTTCTTGACGACACTCGAACTAGGTTGATCTTTTATAAGTTCTTTCTTCGTTTGATTTTTTGTGTCTTCTCGATCTCATGATCCACCTTCTAATTTGTTTTTTACATTCGAACCCCCATATTCTCCAAATATCCCCATCTTATTTCTTAGGGCTGCCATGAGGAGGTTTTCATTGCGGTTTATATCCGTAACTTTTTTTTCGATCTGCAAAAACCTCACCTCTATAGGATCACACGGTTCATTTACAGATTCGTTGGCCATGATTAGAGTTTTACGATTTTGGACCCCATCTACCTAGACCCCCTACAAATATCCACAAATATGCAAAGAAACCTACTTTAATACAAAACAATCCATATACTATTGTGGATATTCCACTAGACAGTTCATCACAATAGATATGAAAATATTATGTTAAAAATATGAGATTCTGCACTATTACAGTTTTATTAAACTTGAAGATCTATAAACTTAAAGATAATTAGTGCATGTATGTGAAAAGTATTCATTTTTTGTAAATAATCTATCTCAATCTGGAAAAGGGTTAAACTTATACTAAGTGGACATCTTTTCATTTACTCTAATGAGTTTGAAAAGACAAAGTGCTCGACATCTTTTTCATGTTTAGGGAGTCTAAAAAGAGTTGAAAGAGAACTCCTCCTGGAGGAATAATGTTATAAAGGGTAGCAATTGGTATAGATCATGATGGAACTTCTCAAAACATGAAAAGGTCAAAATGTTGGCTAATAAGACCACTCATCATTGTTGTTCCTCAAGAAAGGGTAAACAACTAAGTGAAAGTGTATGATATGAGAAGAAAATGGTGACGATGGAACGAGAAAACCAAGCCTCATCTGGAAGAATCAAGTTGATAAAAATGGAAATCATGAGAGGTAGAATGAAAATGGTTTCATTTTTCCACAAGCTTGAAACATGTGGAAACTATGCTTGAGAATGATTGAACATGGTTTCATTTTTTCACAAGCTTGAAATAGGATAAAGATTGTTCTTGAGAGTGGTTTCATTTTTACACAAGATTAAAACATAGAAAAACTATTCTTGAAATAAGTTTGCAGGCCCCCAACATAATGACTCAATTCTAGGCTCATGCCGCCCATGATTCATTTCATTCACCTAGGTAGACTTTTGGTTACTAACAGGAGGATGGAATGAAGGTTCATTTATAAGATCAAGTGAAATATTTAACAAGGAATTTACAAGATCTGATCAAATAATTGAATTGAAAGGGGATCTATTTAATTTTTTAATGAACTTGACATAGGAAAAGAACTATGCTCACTCAGACCTTGTTTCATTTTTTTAAGGATCTTGACACAAGACAAGGATCTCTGCTTCAGGAACCTTGTTTCACTTTTTTAGGAGATTGACACAAGAAAAGGAACTCTTCTCCAAGACCTTGCTTCATTTTTTAAGGAGCTTGACACAAGAAAAGGAACTATGCTCCGGGCCTTGATCATGACCTACAAAAGGAAATGGATTCCAAGAGGTTATCATAAGAAGGGAGAGAAATTTTTTGGAAGGAATACATATCAAAGGATCCAAGGGAAAGGCATTCGGCCATTCTAAGTATGGAGGGGTCATAATTTGCCACCAACTGCATTTAGTCGCCTGATGAAGTCTCTAAGGGTGTTTGCTTGTTTTAGTGGATGAATTTGATCTCCTCAGTTGCTCTGTTGTCCTCTCAGGTGGCTAGAGTGTCGTATGGGATGAACTCCCATAACTATTAAATGCATTCACCTGCTCGGGCTCTGTCCTTTTCCTCCTCGGCCATACTGTTGGTTAAATATGGTGGTTGAGGAGCGGCTGCAAATAGTAATAAAACTGATCACCTTCGTCCTTTGGGTACACAGAACAATCAAGGGACGCGAACTGCATGGCGAATGGGCAGGTTGGATGACAGAGGAAGATCAGTCGTAGGATCTAAAAATGGATGGATGGGATTGCTTGGCGTTGGGTATTGTGAGATATGGGAGCAGGGCGATCATGAACCATTGGATTTCGGGTGTACAGATCCTACGGCTATTGGGCAGAGGAGACGCGCAGGATTTATCGGGCGGCAATGGGAGGCTAAGTGATAAGTTGTTTTGGTCACACCGCTTTCGAACACAAGGTGGTAAAAGGATAGTGGTGTGTGATTCCATTCAGAATGTGACACGTGGTGGCAGGGGAAGGAGGAAACCTCTTTCCATCGTGCGTTATCGCCCTAACAGTTTCAGGGCACGGGGAGAGTGAACGCCATCCGATCGCGTTGGAGATGATCAGACGATGGGGTTTTAATCACACAGGTCACTTTGTTTGATGTGACGGGAGGACCGTTGGATTAGGGTAACGGAGATCAATGGCTGAGGTTGTGGTGGACAGGTTTGTAAAGGCGCGCGGTCATGTGGGCGCGGGTTTTATGGGTGTATGGATTTAAGCGCTCAGGGCTTAAGAACAATGGAATTTGTAGAAATTTTGAATAATATGACACATATTCATAGAGATTATCCCGATTATACACTATTGTGGAATACATGCATAGTACATAACCTCCTCTACGTTGATCATCAATTTAGCAGCATTAAAAACAATGAAACATCAATCGCATGCGCACATTAACATAGTATGTAACCCGGGGAAAGCATACAACTGAAAACCCCACACTATCTCTATATTATAATGATTGAGAACATGTAACAACACATAGTACAATACTCCTCAAAAGTACTCAGTACTATCTCCACCTATTACACACAATACAGCTCAGATCTGATCTCCAAATCTCCCCTGCTGCTTGCCTGGCTTCACTGCGCAATCCTGCAAGAGAATGAATGAATCCAAACTTGTTCCAAGTTTTATTTACCTTGGAAAATCACTCACACTGGAAATCACGTGAGCACAGTCTATATCACTGGGCATCTACTGCGCAATTCTCATGGGCATACTCAATCCATTGATTGTGCAAGATCTCATGCACAACTGATAGTCACAACTCACCCTTTCACTTACTTCTAACACTTGTCTCCACTGAACTGTCCATGCACTGAGTTAACTGATATATTCTTTAGTTGATTATGAGTTAATAATTAGTGAATTAATTAATAACTAATTCACACAACTCATCACTTAGTCTATTGGCGAGTTAGACTAAATACAACTAGTTCAACTAAGTCAAACAGAACACAACTCCATTAACTGCTCATCTAACTCCACAGAACTCAACCACTTGAGTTCTAACTGAAGTCCTTCATGCAATAGCTCAGTCAACCCATAGGTAACCACATGATTCCTTCAGGAAGTTGCATGTGCCACATCCGTAGCTCCAACTGAAGTGCTCCAAGAGGATAAGATAAAGTTTAGAGTCCAAATATTACTAAGGGCTAATAATATTTGATTGTTTCTATTTTTACCTGACAGTCTAAAAATAGACTCTAATCACACAGCTATGATCCGAAAATAGAAGTCCATCTATCTTTCCCAACATGACCAATCATCCATAAACAACATCCTGCAACTCATAGACATGATCCATATGTCTAAAAATAGACATAGTCTAAAAATAGACTTTGCGCTAAAACTTGCCTGTGGGATCACTTAGTGAAGGTGACTCCTTTCCACTAAGGTCCATCATCTTGTTGCATTCTTAACAAGCATTTCTTGTTGAAACTTTTCAATACTCCCTATCAACAAGAAAGGCTTCCTCTCAAACCCGATCCTGTAACTTTGGAATGTTCTACATGCAACACATCTACCCGCTCCACATGCTCCAACAACACTTGGAACAAAAACACTTCCAACTGACCACTCTGATACTGAAGCTCTACCTACTTCTGACAAGTGCTCCCTCTCTAACATCTGCGCTACTGGAACATCTTCATGAATCTCGCACCATTGCACACCTCTCTGTGCCACCTAGCACTGTGAAAAACACTTGTGCCTCTTGCATTGTTGTAGCCTGCATGCTATGCGCTGTCTTGAGATTCCCTGCACTGTCGCTCTCTCTGCCACTCCATCCACATCTGTCTCTACCCAATCAGTCATTTCCTACTACTCCACATCGGGGCTCCCATAGTAAGGTCTCATCCAAGAGGTTGGGTACCTCAAGGATCTTGCCCCTCCTTCTTGGGACGATCACTCTATATTGCCCCACCTCTTACCTGGAGGTATGGCTGCATGTGATACCTCAGCCCACCTGGCTCGAAGTTTCCCCCTACTGGAGGTCTCTGCATGAGTAGATGTCTCTACTCGATCTCCACTCAACTTTCCCTGTTATGGCTGCTCCACAACCTCCTGAAGCTGCTGCACCAATCGTGGCTCCTCCACCATTGTTTGAGACTTCTTCTGGCTCTACATGTTGAGAGGTAATATACCCTCCCTCTCAACCACCAAGTCTCCATTAGTTGCCTTGCTGCTCAAGGCTTTGCATGCATCTTGAACCTCAAGAGCATACAGGTTCTTGACCCATGAACCAATCTGCTTCACCTGTCTAGTGATGATGTGTCTAAGGAAAACCTTTCCCTCTCTGAAGACTACATCATAGCCTCTGTCTTCCAGCATCGCGATCGACACCAAGTTTCTCTTCAGTCCTGGTACATACTTGACATCGGTCAAGGTAAGGCGAGCTCCATGCTCCCTCTGAAAAATAACCGTGCCTACACCTGAGACACTATACTTCTCATCATTACCCATCCCTATGAGTATCTGGAGATCTTTCTCCTCCAAAGTACTGAACAAACTTTTGTCACCGGTCATGTGGAAAGAAGCTCCACTGTCAAGAAAACAACCACTTCCCATCATGGATGAAACCAAGCATGCGAAGAGTGTGAAATCCAACTCAAACTGTGAAGCAAGTGCCTCACCTCTAGATCCTTCCCCGGATCCCTTCTTGGATTTTCTCCGTGGACCATTTGCAGCATAATGGCCCACCTCATGACAATGAAAGCATCACACTTTCGATTTGTCAACCTTCTTCCCATCATTGGAAGAACTAGATTCGGAAAGAGAAACCTTCTCCTTCCCCTTCTTCGCCTTACTCGCTAAGGCACAGTTCTCCTCATCATGCATAGATGAAGAACTATCTTTGGTACTCCATCTAATCTCCTCCTAAATCAAATCTGACCATAGTCGTTCCCAATTTGGCAGTTTCTCCCTTCCATTCACCGAGGCTCGGTAGCTATGCCAGCTCTTAGGAAGGCCAAGGAGTGTTAGACTCACCATATCCTCATCATCGACAGTAACCCCCACACTTCCCAGCTCATCCCGGCATTGGGTGAACTTCGTGAGATATCGGGGTATACTATCTCCATTCTCACACTTAGATGTTTCTGAGTTTATCCTTGAGCACCATTCCACGAGCTCAAAACTCAACCGCTTCTGATCTAAAAAATTCGTGAGAACAAAGTATTTCTTGTACAGAGATCGACTATATGGGATTCACCAGGTATCTCACCTTCCAAAAGAAGGATGAATCCAGAGGCTAGCTGGCCCGATTACAGAATCTTCCTGAAGAAATAAAATGTAAACACTTTCGGAATAAAAGATCTGATGATTAATCCTCGCTTTGATATCCTGTAGAACTTTTCCTACAAATCAACTAGCTTTGATACCATGTAGAAATTTTGAATAATATGACACATATTCAGAGAGATTATCCCAATTATACACTATTGTGGAATACATGCATAATACATAACCTCCTCTACATTGATCATTAATTTAGCAGCATTAAAAACAATGAAACGTCAATCGCATGTGCACATTAACACAGTATGTAACTCGAGGAAAGCATACAGCTGAAAACCCCACATTATCTGTATATTATAATGATTGAGAACATGTAACAATACATAGTACAATACTCCTCACAAGTACTTAGTACTATATCCACCTGTTACACACAATACAACTCAGATCTAATCTCCAAATCTCCCCCGTTGCTTTCCTGCCTCCACTGCGTAATCCTGCAAGAGAATGAATGAATCCAAACTCGTTCCAAGTTCTATTTACCTTGGAAAATAACTCACACTGGAAATCATGTGACCATAGGCTATATCACTGGGCATCTACTGCGCAATTCTCATGGGCATACTCAATCCATTGATTGTGCAAGATCTCATGCACAACTGATAGTCACAACTCACCCTTTCACTTACTTCTAACACTTGTCTCCACTGAACTATCCATGCATTGAGTTAATTGATGTATTCTTTAGTTTCATTATGAGTTAATAATTAGTGAATTAATTAATAACTAATTCACACAACTCATCACTTAGTCTATTGGCCAGTTAGACTAAATACCACTAGTTCAACTAGGTCAAACTCAACACAACTCCATTAACTACTCATCTAACTCCACAGAACTCAACCACTTGAGTTCTAACTGAATTCCTCCATGCAATAGCTCAGTCAACCCATAGGTAACCACGTGATTCCTTCAGGCAGTTGCATGTGCCACATCTGTAGCTCCAACTGAAGTGCTCCAAGAGAATAAGATAAAGTTTAGAGTCCAAATATTACTAAGGGCTAATAATATTTGACTGTTTCTATTTTTACCTGACAGTATAAAAATAGACTCTGATCACACCGCTGTGATCCAAAAATAGAAGTCCATCTATTTTTCCCAACATGAGCAATCATCCATAAACAACATCCCGCAACTCATAGACATGATCCATATGTCTAAAAATAGACAAAGTCTAAAAATAGACAAAGTCTAAAAATAGACAAAGTCTAAAAATAGATAAAGTCTAAAAATAGACTTTGCACCAAAACTTGCCTACGGGACCACTTAGTGAAGGCGACTCCTTTCCACTAAGCTCCATCATCTTGTTGCATTCTCAACAAGCATTTCTTGTTGCACACTTTTCAACATAATTTTATATGGTTTTCAACAAAAGAGCGTAGGAAATGGAGATGAAGGGAGAGCGAAAGAGGTAAAGGAGAAGGTGAGGATGACCATTATAGGCTTTCTTTGAGCAAAAACAAGGACTGAGCTTACTTCTGATTCTTCGAATATCAGCAATATGTAGCAGAGCTAACACTAGTTCCTTCTGGGGATGAGATCCTCCCTGTGAGGTCTCAAGAACTTGTAGACCAATGCCTTGCCTGTCAAAACCAAATGAGCAAAATTCCCTAGTGTTCCATTGGACATGGAGTCTAACCGAGTCCACACTAAAACTGATTAAAATAATATACTTACAAATTTAAGACCTAAAAACCTTAAAGAACATAAACTTTCAGGAAACGCCCATCAATTGGGCCATCAAAAACTGTCTCCCCTTCCATACTTTGCAGTATGAAAGTATTGTTCCCTTGGATCTGAGAAATGATAAAAGGCCTTGTCCATAAAGCATCAAACTTCTCGTGGTTACCTTTCTTCCCTTTCAGTGCATCCCACTTAAGAACCAAGTCTCCAACTTGAAAAATGCCTATTTTTGCCCTCCTATCAAAAGCATCCTTGATCTTCTTTTGATATGCCACAGACTTCTCAACCAATTGTTCTCTAATCTGATGTACCTCTGCTAAATCAGTAATCCTTTTTGCCATGTCTTCTTCCTCATTCTGCTCTTCTTGCAAGAACTTTGCCACAGGGAGGATTAACTGAATTGGGAATACAACTTCAGTGCCATATACCAGCTTGAAAGGAGAAACTCCTATGGATTTCTTGTTGGTTACTCTGTTAGCACATAGTGCATGCTTGAGCTTAGAATCCCAATTCTTTTTGTTGTCTTCCAACAACTTTTTGATTATCCTTATCAAGCTTTTGTTGGAAGATTCTGCTAGACTATTGCTTGTGGGTAGTATGAGGTGGAATAAACCAGCTTAATGCCCATTAAGTCACACATGTCCACCAATTCTTTTTCCCTGAAGGTTGTTGCATTATCTGTAATTATTTTATGTGGACAACCAAATTTGGTGAAGATATTCTCTGTCAAGAACCTCATGACCACATGGTGATCAGCCTTTCTGGTAGGGATTGCTTCAATCCATTTAGTGAAATAATCTATGGCAACTAAGATCCATCTATGTTGGCCACTAGAAAGTGGATTGATTTCTCCAATGAAATCCAAGCCCCACTACTGAAAAGGGCCACTATCATATACGGGTTTTAAGGGAAGGGACTTCAATTGATGCTTCCCTTCAAATATTTGGCATCTGTCACATGATTTAACAAATGAAAAGACATCAGCAAACAAGGTGGGCCAATAATATCCAACCCTGAGGATCTTGTGAGCTATAGTTTTCCAATAATGATGTCCTCCACATATGCTGGAATGAAACTGTTGCATCACTTCTATGGATTGTTCTTTGTCTAGACACCTCAAAAGAATTCCAGAGGGGTCCCGCCAGTAGAGCAAATTTTCATGAATGTAATATTTAGATGCCCTGAGCTTGATAGTTCTGGCTTGGCTTGAACTAATATCTAGAGGGACTTCTAGCTTCAACAGGAATTGAGCTATTGCAGAGTAACAATCACAAGAAGCTAGATTTTCTGCCAATGACTAATTTTTCTCGGGTTCAACTGTTTCTTCTTCTGTCTGACCATTCTTTGAAATTGTGCTTATGAGATTTATGTCCAATGTTTTGCAATTTTCTTCAGCCATTAATCTAGCAAGACCTTGACCCTTGACAAGATTGGTGGGCTTCAATTCTATGTTAAATTCAATAATATTTGCAATCCACTTAGCCCTTCTTCCATTAGGATCAAGCTGCGTCAGGACATATTTTATTGAAGCAGAAGGCACATACGCCATTATCTCGGAATGCAGAATATAAATTCTGAAAGCTTTCAAGGATTTTATAAGAGCATATGCCTGTTTCTCCATGATATCATACTTCAACTCAGCATCCCTTAAGGTTTTGTTGAAAAATACCATTGGATGCTCTAAACCTTCTTCATCTGCTTGCAATAAAATTGTTGCATGGGTGTCATCAGAGGCAAATGAAAATATATGGAAATCCTTGTTGTAATCTAGACTGCTTAAAGTAGGAGCTTCCATAATAGATTTCTTAATGGACTCAAAGGATATTCTTACTGCATTAGTCCATTTGATCTCTGACCCCTTTTTCAACATGGAGGTAATATGCTTCACAAGTTCTGCAAAATTTGGGATAAACCTCCTCACAAAATTTATTTTGCCCAGAAAGGACTGGATATCCTTCTTTGATCTCGGGACAGACAAGGTCTGTATTGCTCTTACTCATTCTGGGTCAATCTGGACCCCTACAGCAAAAACAACATGTCCTAACAACTTGCCTTCTTCTAAAGAAAACTGTGACTTTTTAGGATTGACCGAAATCCCAAACCTCCTGCACTTCAGGAACACTTTCTTCAAATGTTGCAAATGGTCATGATGGCTACTGGAGTACATTGTTATATTGTCTAGGTAGATGAGGACAAACTTATCCTTCTCTCCTACAAATGCTATATCCATAGCTCTCTGAAAGGTGGCTCTATCATTCATCAACCCAAAAGGCATCTTAGAGTACATAAAAATACCCCAGGGAGTGGTGAATGCAGTCTTCTCTTGGTCATATGGATGTACAGCAACCTAGTTATACCCTGAAAATCCATCCAGGAAAGACATCACTTTGGCCCCTGAGACCTTCTGCAGCAAATGCTCCATCTTGGGTAGAGGATAATTTTCTTTCTTAGAGCATTTGTTTAAGTTTCTGAAATCAATACCGAGCTTGATTTCTCTACTTTTCTTCCTCACAACCACCAAATTAGCTACCCATTTTGAATATTTGAGAGGGATTATGATTTTGGCAGTTAGTAACTTCTTGATTTCTTTTTCAATCAGAGGGAGGAGCAAAGGATTTATTGGTCTCAGCTTTTGTTTGAAAGGGATGGTGTCTTTTTCTAAAGGAATTTTATGTTGGATGATCTTTTTATCATATGTTTTCAGGTCACTATATTCCAAGGCAAAGACATCAACAAATTGCTCCATTAAATTGCAGTACTCAAAACTTTGGGCAGCAGATAGATGAGTGGACAGATTTATACATCTTAGATGATCTGGACTCCCTATATTATGCTTACAGAGTGCAGATTGGTCTTCTTTTTGGGAAGCCTTATAAGGCACATCATTCTGGTCAAACAAATTTTCTAAAGGAACTAGACCCCTAGGTATTTGATTGTTGGGCAGTTGGACAATGCTATCTTTACCAATTTTGTTTCTAAGTCGGGGCTGGGGATTTTCCTCCAAGGCTTCATTCTCTTGATCAATTTGCATTTCGAAGAATTCATCAATGACTTGCAGAAACCTATTCACTTCATCATCATCTTCAAAAAATTTCCAATGCTGGACATTATCAGGCAAGGATGGTCTATATTTCATTTGAACTTCATAGACTAGTTTGGGAGGCATGGGTGGGATAAACATGCTAGCAGACACAGCAAGGGAATTAGCAAGCTGACTTTTAACTATAGGGATGTATGAGATACCAAAACAATCAAAAGAACCTTTAAGTCTCCATACCTCATCTGTATATGCTTTCAGCCTTTGGTGCTTTTCTTGAAATGTTTTGTTCACTTGTTGAATGATAAGATCAGCATCTCCAAACACTTTTATGTTTCTGATTCCTCTTTCTTTTGCTACGTTAAGGCCCAATATTAGAGCCTCATACTCCGCTATATTGTTGGTGACTTGGAAAGCCAACTTAAAAGACAGATGTGTGCATTCTTGTTTTGGAGATACCAACACCACCCCTGCTCCTGCAGTCTCCTTGGAACATGCTCCAGCAAAGAACATCTCCCAAACCTGACTTCCTTGCTCTCCCTCGGCCTGGACTATTAGTTTCTTTAGTTGCAATAAGGCCTTCTAGGATTCTTCAATTTGGAGAATACATGCTCCAAAGTCAGTGTCCACAGAATAAATGGGGTGATTGGAAGGATTCTTCTCATCACTAATGATGTAGGCCAGCTATGCTTCTCTGTACAATCTCCTGCTTTCTCCTCTAAAGACTGGGATAGTGGCATAAGATAAATCATTCTGTAGTGTCCCTCCTAGTCTCTTAATCCACCCTCTGGACAACAGCATGCCAAACTTAGGAGGGACATTTGCCACCACAATGTTCAACATCATGCTCTTCATGGGCAGCTAAGTTAGGGCAATAGCTAAATCTTTGATTATTCCCAGGAATTTCACCTTTCTTGAATCAAAGTAGAATAGATCATGATATTGTCTAGTGATATCAAGGCCTAACTCTTCCATAACAGCTTTGGGCATCAAATTGTGGCTAGCCCCTATGTCCATACCTTGTAGCTATGATTCTTTCCATCTTTCTGGGTGCCTGTTGGCCTGCCATGGCTGGGATAGGTGGAAGGATACTAGCAGATTGGATGGTAGAAAGCAATGAAATAGATGACAAAGACAAAGGAATATGACAGACTGTATGGGAAGCTTTCTTTGGACTGAGATCCAAAGGGAAAATAAATGAACAAGGAGCTTTATGAATCTCTAAGGGTATTTCTTCACGAACATTGCTAGGCTTTACATCTTCAAACTTTATATTCTCAGCTATAGGCCCCTCTTGTAGAGATACATAAGTTTTTTTAGTCTTACCTGATCCTAATGCTCCTTTAAATGATGTTCTCTTCTGCTTAACAATCTTCTCAGGGTCAGAAATAGGGTCAGCTGGTGATTTCTGAGGATTTCTCTGGGTATGCCTCACAAACTGGGTTAGAACTATAATGTGGAGTCGCCACTATGTTGGTTCTCCAGTAGAGTCACCAGATAGATGATTACAACCAGAAATGTGTCTAGGATTTGTCTATCAACAAAGCTGGAACTGTGTTGTTTTCCCAGGGAAGCGAGCTTCAATCTCCTCTCCCCGGAAACAGTGCCAATTAATGTTATCATCCCAAGAAACTCTCCTAGGTTGTAGCTCGGAGATGCTTGGGAACATAAAAATTCAATTTATTGTTGCAAATGAATAAATGGAAGGAATGATGCTTTTCCAAGCCAGATAACCACTTCTATTTTGCTTGACTTTAGACATGCGTGAACACCCCCAAACTACAAGGCTTTAGACTACCAATTACTCATAGTTTAAGGATTGGGTGAATATGGAGAATACTGACCACACCAATAGATGCACAAGACCATATGATGGCCGACTACAACCAGTAAAGAAGTCTACAAATCTAATTCCCTAATACACAGATAGGATGACAGCTCTCTGGCATTAGGTGAAAAGAAACCTGAATAACTCATCCGCTGATACATACAAGACTTTAACACAGAGATAGGATGACAGCTTCTCAAATGCTAAATATCAAGAGCTCTGAAATACAGTATATCAAGCACAATTTGGAAAAGAAGAAGCATGAAAAGTGAGCAATTAACAACAAAAGAATATTTTATTAGCTGAAAATGAAGACGAGATGTTGCAAGTATCAAAATAGTTACAATCTCCAGAAGTTGAACCTTACATCAAAACATCAACCATCAACCCTGATTACATCTTGTTTCTGGGTATATATAGAGCTTCATTACAAAGGCATTCGGACATTCTAGGTATGGAGGGGTCATAATTGAACACCAATTGCATTTAGTCACTTGATGAAGTCTCTGAGGGTGTTTGCTTGCTTCAGTGGATGAATTTTTTATCTCCTTAAGTGCTCTGTTGTCCTCTCAGGAGGCTGGAGTGTCGTATGGGATGAATTCCCATAACTGTTAAATGCATTCACCTGCTCGGGCTTTGTGTGTTTCCTCCTCGGCCATACTGTTGATTAAATATGGTGGTTGAGAAGCAGCTGCAAACAGTAATAAAACTTATCACCTTCATCCTTCAGGTGCATGGAATAATCAAGGGACGCAGATTGCATGGAGAACAGACGGGTTGGATGACAGAGGAAGATCAGCTATAGGATCTAAAAATGGATGGATGGGATTGCTTGGTGGAGGGTATCAGGAGATATGGGAGTGGGGCGGTCATGAATAGTTGGATTTTGAGCGTACAGATCCTATGGCTATCGGGCAGAGGAGATGCGCGGAAGTTATCGGGCAGCAACAGGAGGCTAAGCAGTAAGTTGTTTTGGTCGCACCGCTTTTGGACACAAGGTGGTAAAAGGATAGTGGCGTGTTATTCCATTCGGAGTGTGATGCGTGGCGGTGGGGGAAGGATGAAACCACTTTCCATCATGCATTATTGCCTCGACAGTTTGATGGCGCGGGGAGAGCAAACACCGTCCAATCGTGGCAGAGATGATCAGATGGTGGGGTTATAATCGTGCAGGTCACTTTGTTTGATGTGAGTGGAGGACCATTGGATCAGGGTAACAGAGATCAACGGTTGAGGTTGTGGTGGACAGGTTTGTGAAGGTGGGCGGTCCTGTGGGCACGGGTTTTATGGGTGTATGGATTTAAGTGCTCAGGGCTTAAGAATAATGGAATTTTATATGGTTTTCAACAAAAGAGCACAGGAAATGGAGATGAAGGGAGAGTGAAAGAGGTAAAGGAGAAGGTGAGTATGACCATTATAGGCTTTCTTTGAGCAAAAATAAGGACTGAGCTTACTTCTGATTCTTTGAATATCAACAATATGTAGCAGAGCTAACAGTGACACCCATTTCCCAACTCCAAATTCCTCACTCTAAGCTATGATGCTAAAAAGGAACTTAATCCACTGAGTTTTCGAGCCTTAGGGACCATTCCTCTTAAGAATGTTCGTCCCTCATGCTATCTCACCAACAACCTAGGGAACGCTCTTGTTTTCCAGTAATCAACAATTTGGGTTGTGCTCCTATTGTCACTAATTGTCTGAGCAATGCCCCTATTGTCCACTCACCAAAAATTTGGGCCATGCTCCTATTGTCACTAATACTCCAATCCATGACTTAGTTGATGTCACATCATTACTCCATATCACTAATAGAGGGGTTCTCCGCAGGTCCAAGATTGTCCCCAAAGTATACAAACTTCACATAGGATAGAGGTTTTTTCACCATATCAGTTTTCTTCTTATCAGTGGAGATATACTCGAGATTCATTACTCTCTTCTTGTACCATGTATTGGTACTAGATCTCAATGTGTCTTGACATGTCATTAAGTTTTCATTTGCACTTAATTACACAAAAAGATAGAGCCATACTGTTTCTCAACTTTCCAATCACTTTGCAATATACTCAACCACTAAGTGTAACAAATGTCTGCTTCATCCAAAATATCATAATGGAGCCCAAATTGATGCAGTATACAAACTCTCTCTATCTTCAACAATCCTTTCCCAATGTAAATTTTTGCTTGTGTACTCCTATATTTGAGACATCTTTCAAACCATAACTGTCTATGCCATGACTAACTGTACCATGATGATACTTCAAAACATGTTGAGCTACATTTCTTGGCTCAACCATAAATTTATCTACTTCCTCCACTTGATCAATCATCTTGGTTATGTTAATTACCCTAATTGGATATTCTTTATTAAATAGATCATGTCATGGTGATGCTGATTTTTCTTCCTCTACCATTGATGATATCAATTATCTAGACAAGATCTTCATCTAGAATTTCAAGTTCAACTCCCTCTAAATATAATACAAGGGTTGGAGAAGGCTTGAGTTCTCCCTCTAGAGAAAATTTTCTAGTCAACACAACTCCTTCTGACACATAAGCTCTTCTTCTTTCATCAGAAAATAGATTATATAGGATCAACTTTGATCCATCAATCCAACACGAGTATGTACTAGCCTTTCCTTCTTATTACAAGCACAATATTTCTTCATATACCTTACAAGCTTGAGGTAGCTCTTAAGAAAACTTATTCTTTTTTCAAAGAAGATGATCTCCACATCCATCAGATGCAATAACAAAAATCATAAAGGTAAGAAAATTTTAACAGAAATATAACTGACCAAAATGTCCTTTCATAGTGTTCTCCCTCTTACTAAGGTAATTCTTTATTTTGTACTTAACTTAAGTTCCCATCATGTTGGAAGTCATCACTGACTTCTTCTCAGCATATATCAAGAAATATTTGAATCTTTTTGATGTGTGTTCCATCTAAACCCAAATCCCAACTAGGAAAATATCTCTCAACACAAATCCCTATTTCTGGGAAAATCCTCTTATCAAAACTTTTCTTTGTTATTCCATCTACTACCATGGACTAGGTAGACGACAATATTCATTAGGAGGAGATGGAAGAACAATTACAATCAAGTGAAATATAAAAGGACAAGAGAATACCAGTAAACATAAAAAACAATAATAATAATCAAGAAATAGAGATATAAAATAATTGTCTTTGAGAGGAATGTTAGCTCCCTCTTTATCTTTGGTCTTCCTATATCCATCTGCAACTTTTTTAGCTTCATCCACAACATTATGGTCTCATTCCTTTCTTGCCAAAACTAGGGTTTTTTCTTTCAGCGGAAACAACCAATCCTAGGGCTTGTTCCTAAACCCTTTTTACTTGCTATAGTTTACTAATCCTAGAATTCCAAATGTTTAAAACCTTAGACTAATTTTTATAGTCAATACTTCCAAACCCTATATTTTCACTTTACATCTTCATATGACCAAAAACCTAGATTATCCTTGATGTCTATAAACCAAGAAATATTGTAGTAGTAGAAATATTTAATCTTTTAGCTACTTTACTCTTAACCTCAACGTGTAGAGAATGGATTCCATCATTTTAGACTAAATATTTGTTCTCAGAAACCAAATGTCTCAACAATAGGCAGCAAAAACAAATATGTTCTAGAAGTTTAGTATTTAGCTTCAATTCGTTTCAATCAATATTCATTTTTATCAAGGAATCTTTTGAGCTTCTCATAATTGAACAAGGGGATATTCTTCACAATATCGATTTCCAGTTCCAACATCATTTTTAACTCCCTCTTGCTCAAAGATGAGTGATGACCATTTTACATGCACTATCATTCAAGTGATGGCACCGAGGGTCTTATAGTTTAATGATGGCGGTTATTACTCAGTCATATTATTAGAGGTAGGTTACAACCAATAAATCTTAATCTAGGATGCAACTATTTTATTTTATGAAATGGATTTCCCAAAACCCTAATCACATTTCTTCCCATATATGAAATGGATCTTAATGCAACCTTTCCAAGGAAGATCACAACTTCAGTCTTTCAGTAGGGTCACATCTTTTCTCCATGTAGCCATGATTTTCCTTCATAATTTATTGTAGCTTAGATCCCTGGATTTCCAATACTTATCATTGTGATGAGCTCACTTGAAAAACAAGATTTTTTGTTTGGATTGGAAAATAATACATAACATATCTATGACGACCATAAAACACATTCACAATTACCAAGACACTCGTTGAAAAAACAAAAGTCACTTAGCAACTTGCACACAGAGATCTTTTCTTCCTTCAAAGAGACATTATTTTGGCTCCATGAAATGCATCTTATTTTTGTGGTCACAGGCTTTAGTCTTTGTTGGATTCTTTGACTAACTTATCACTATACAAATTCTTGCTTAAAGCTTCAATCTTGCCACTTGAAAACAAAACCTTGGCCTTTTGATATTGCTTTGTTGACTTAATGGAACTTTGAGACCATGGAAATTTTCTGAGATTTTAAACTTCATCCTTTATACATTAAGACCTGAGGTCTTACCACAAAGCTTCATTAAATCAACCTTACACAGACTCGACTTGTTAGGATTTTTCCGGAGTTTGTCTTTCGCATAGAGCATAACTCACTCCTTTGTATGGTTATTCCTCCATTTTACTTTGGCCCGAGTAGAGCACAGATTATTCATAGGAGTATATCCAACTATAGACTTGTTTTAGAGATGAGCTTACTCTTCACAAGATTATTAGTATCTCATAAAGAATTACATTTTTTCTCGTCCTTGATGACTTCTTTTAATGAACAAAATGTACACTTATTTTTAGATGGGGATATTTTGAGATTCTTTTGGACTGCTTCTTCCATAGTGACATTAGTTTACCTTTGTGATTTGGACACATGACCTTCTAAGGAATTTGTTTAAGAATAATTTATATTCTTGGACCTTTGAACTCTATGAGATATCTTTGATATTAGGATCAAAGCTTCAACCTAGGGAAATAAGCTTTGAGCATTACAAACCTTCCTACTAAAGAAAATTTGAAGCTTATTCAATCTATCTTCAATTTTAAACTTCAACCTTATTCAAACAAAATTTAGACCTTCAAAATTAAGAATGATTCTTGGTTCTTCGACATCTAAAACATTCATTTCATTAAGAAAGAATACTTTCTAGACTTACTGATATTTGGTCTTTGACCTCATAAATAGATTTTACGTCCTCTTTATTTTGAAATGGAGTAAGGCTTCATATTTCGACCTTAAACTGAAATAATTTTATACTTGAAATTTTGAGCCTAACCTTGAGATTTCAACGATATGAAGATCACTGACTAGGGTTTCTAGAGATAACACAACCAAATAAACCTTCGAGAATATGATTAGTTCAATTAGGGCTACTTTTTCACCCACACGATGATACCATGTTGATTTTTTGAGTGCAAAATATATGAGCACTTATTTTTGAAGCTTGATAATTAGTTTCAATGATGTAGATGATTATTTAGCACTTCAATGTATAATTAAATAATTACACATTAAAATATTCAACCATAAGAACAATGAAGGAGTAGAGATCACAATGCACAAGAGAGACAAGATTTTCACCCTAAGAAAACCCACTAGGAGGAAAAACCCAACAACCTTCTTCTAACAAAAATGTCCATTTAATCAAATTCATAGAAAAATTGACCAACAAAGTAGAAAGATGACCATTCACCAAGTTTCAAGACAACCCTCCAAGATCCAAGACAAAATACCCTTCAATTCTATCCACACAAATATTTGCAATAAGATATGTCATAAGTCTTCAAGAGGGACCAAATTTGTTATTTGTCTCAGCCTCAAAATTCAAATGATGCCATATAATTATTTATAACTTCATATCTAGCACAAAACTTGTTCCATAGATTGTTCATCTTAGCCACAAAAAAATATGCCTGAAACTGCTAACAAAACTCAACTTCCTTTGTCCACAAGAACGAAGTATAGAAGTTGGGATATAGACTTATGTTTTCAACCTCCAAGTGTCCTTGGCTTCTTTTCATAGAATAGAGATGATAAAATGATTCTCTATGCTCCTATGAAATCCAAACCCCATTGTTGAAAAGGGTGACTGGGATGTATTGGATTTAAGGGTAGGGACTTCAACTGCTCTTTTCCTTCAAATCTTTGGCACCTATCATAAGATTTTACAAATGAAATGACATCAGAAAATAGTGTGGGCCAATAATACTCAGCTCTGAGAATCTTGTGGGATGTGGTCTTACACTAGTGATGTCCCCCACATATGCTGGAATGAAACTAATGCATGACCTCCATGGGTTGTTCTTTGTCCAGAAACCTTAGAAGGATTCCAGATGGATCCCTCCAATACAAATAGCTTTCATGAATACAATACTTGGCTGCTCTGAGCTTAATAGTCCTAGATTAGCTTGAACTAAGGTCTGGAGGAACTTCTAGCTTCAGAAAAAATTGAGCTATTGTATAATAACATTCACATGAGCTAGATTTTTAGGTAATGACTGATCATGCCTTGGTTCAGTTGTTTCTTCGGTCTGTCCATCTTCTAAATTTGTGCTTATCAAATTCATGTCCAACATCCTGAAATTTTCTTTAGCCATTAGCTTGGCAAGGCCTTGCCCTCTGACAAGCTTGGTGGGCTTCAATTCTATGTTAAACTCAATAAGCTTCGCAATCCATTTAGCCCTTCTTCCATCAACATCTAGCTGTGTCAGTACATCCTTTACTGAGGTAGAGGGTACATATGTGATTACCTTGGAGTGTAGAATGTATATTATGAAAACTTTCAAGGATTTGATAAGAGAATAAGCCTATTTCTCAATGATATCATACCTCAGTTCAACATCCCTTAGTGTTTCACTGAAAAATGCCACTAGATGCTCTGAGCCATCTTCATCTCTCTACAACAAGACTACTGCAAGGGTGTCACCTGATGCAAATGAAAAGATATAGAACTCCTTACTGTAGTCTGGGCTGATTAAAATGGGAGCTTCCATAATAGCCCTCTTGATGGCTTTGAAATATATTCTTGCTGCATCAGTCCATTTAATCTTTGATTCCTTTTTTAGGATGGAGGTGATGTGTTTTACCAGTTCTGCAAAATTGGGAATAAACCACCTTACAAAGTTTATTTTGCTCGAAAAGGATTGGATGTCACTTTTTGATCTTGGGACAGATAAGGTCTATATTGCTTTCACTCTTTCTGGGTCGATCTTGACACCTGCAACATAAACAATATGTCCAAGGAGCTTGCCCTCTTCTAAAGCAAACTGTGATTTCTTGGGATTCACTGATATCCCAAACTTCCTACAATTCAAAAACAGTTTCTCCAAATGCTACAAATGATCTTGATAGATGATGGAGTATACTGTTATATCATCCAGGTAGACAAGGACAAACTTATCCTTCTCTCCTACAAATGTTATATCCATAGCCCTCTCAAAGGTGGTTCCAACATTCATTAGCCCAAAAGGCATCTTGGAATACATAAAAGTGCCCCAAGGAGTGGTGAATGTAGTTTTTTCTGGATCACCTGGACGTACAGTAACCTAGTTATATCTACTAAATCCATCCAAGAAAGACATGGCTTTGGCTCCTGAGATTTTCTGCAGCAAATGCTCCATCTTTGGTAGGGGATAGTTGTCTTTCTTGGAGCATTTGTTTATGTTTCTGAAATCAACACACAACCTGATTTCTCCACTTTTCTTCCTCACCACTACCAAGTTGGCTACCCACTTTGAGTATCTCAAGGGTACTATGATTTTGGCAGCCAACAATTTCTTGATCTCTTTTTCAATCAGGGGGAGCAGCAAAGGATATATGGGTCTCAGTTTTTGCTTGAAAGGAATGGTGTCTTTCTCCAAGGGGATTTTGTGCTAGATGATATTTTTGTCATAAGCCTTGAGGTCACTATATTCCCAAGTAAAGACATCAACAAATTGCTTCATTAAGGTGCAATATTCAACAGTTTGGGAAACATACAAATGGGTGGATAGATTTATATATTTTGGATGATCTGGACTCCCTATATTATACCTATGGGCTGCAGACTGATCTTCTTTTTGGGCAGCGTTATAAGGCACATCATTATGGTCAAAGAACTTCTCTAGAGGCACTAGCCCTTTAGGTATATGATTGTTAGGCAACTGAACAATGTTGTCCCGACCAATTCTATTCTTTAGCCGAGGCTGGGGAGTTTCCTCCAAGGCTTCATTCTCTTGATCAATTTGCATTTCAGAGAACTCATCAATGACTTGCAGAAACCTATTTACTTCATCATCATCCTCAAAACTTTGCAGTGTTGGACATTATCAAGCAAGGATGGTCTATATTTCATCTGGACTTCATAAACCAATTTAGGGGGCATGGGAGGGATGAACATGCTAGCAGACACAGTAAGGGAGTCAACAAGTTGACTCTTGACTCTAGGGATATATGAAATACAAAAAATATTAAAAGATTCTTTGAGTCTCCGTACCTCATCTCTGTATGCTTTCAGCCTTGGGCGTCTTGCTTGGAATGATTTGTTTACTTGCTGAATGATGAGATCAGCATCTCCAAACACCTTTATATTTCTAATTCCTCTGTCTTTGGCAACGTTTAGGCCCAATATCAGAGCCTCATATTCTGCTATATTTTTGGTGACCTGAAAAGTCAACTTAAAAGGTAGATGTGTGCTTTCTTGTCTTGGAGACACCAGCACCACTCCTGCTCCCACCGTTTCTTTTGTGCATGCTCCATCAAAGAACATATCCCAAGCTTGTGTCCCTTCCTCTTCCACGACCTGGCATACTGGTTTCCTGATCTACACTGAGGCCTTTTGAGACTCCTTAATTTGGAGAATACATGCCCCAAAGTCAGTGTCCATAGCATAAATGGGATGATTAGTGGGATTCTTCTCATCATTGATGATATAGGCCAGTTGGGCTTCCCTGTATAGCCTTCTGCTTTCTCCTCCAAAAACTGGGATAGTAGCATAAGATAAATCATTTTGTAATGTTCCCCCTAACCTCCTAATCCACCCTCTAGATAGCAGCATACCAAACTTACGGGGAACATCTACTACCACAATATCCATCAGCATGTTCTTCATGGGAAGCTAATTTAGGGTGATAGCTAAGTCTTTGATTAATTCCCAAACATTTCACCTTTCTTGAATCAAAGGAGAATAAATCATGATATGGTCTAATAATGTCAAGGCCTAACTCTTCCATGACAGCTTTGGGCATCAGATTATGGCTGGCCCCAGTGTCTAGTAGGCAATTATGGAGGATTTTGTTGTGAACAGTCAAGGAGACATAAAATGATGGAGAATTATCATTAGCAGGTTTAGTCATTGGGCTAAGCAGAATTGCAAGTTCATCATCTTGGAGATTCACATAGTTAGTGGACGCTTGTGTGGCTTTCAACTCAAGGGCATCAAGGATGGGCTTCCTAAAGCTCCCACTCTTTACAATTTCTATCAGAGGTACATATATTTTAAGTTTCTGGACTTCTGATTCAAAATTGAAAGGGGAAGAGTACTTTTCAGGACCTCTTACCTCTTGAGTTGGTGCTTTAAGGATGACTGGATCAGCTGCTAGTCTTTTTTGTTTGCTGACCTGCTAATCTGTGGGGACATCAGCTCTTTGGGAAGGATTCTCTTTGACATTACTTGTTCTTGACCTCAAGTTATATCTTCACTACTCCTCAGCCTGCAGAACAGCTTCTCTATCCCACTCTTGACTAGTCTCTTGGAGTAATGATTCTTCGTAGGCAGCTAATGTCAAAAAGGCAGCAATGCCTTCGTCTTCCATGTAGTGAATCTCATCCTCTTCAACAAATTGTTCCTCCTCCATGACTACGTTCTAGAAATGAGCCTTAATCCTTTGGTCTTCACCAACAGCTTTACCCCTCTGAATGGTCTGCAATTGTTAATTTTCTCTTCTGAATGGATTTGTAGTTCTAAGAGAAAATGTATTAGGAAGCCTTGCTTTCCCATAACTCTGCTCAACCTTCAGCTTGGATATTTGAGCAGCCAATGACTCTATAATTTTAGTCATTTTGTCTATTTTAGGTTCTGAAGATGAAGCAGAGGAAGAAGAAGCCTCACCTCTCTGCCTTCTTCTGTCAACATGGCCTTTGAGTTTTTCTATAGCCATGATATTAGATTCCACCTCTAGGGCTGCATCTTGCATTTTAGCTAGGATGGCACATCTTATTTCTCTCAATAGCAGGCAGAAATCGGAGTCAAATGCATTGGCCTAATTGAGTTTGGCAGAGGTGGTGGTAGGCTTCACTTCGGCTGGTATCTTGCTATACATACAAATGAATCTTTTATTAAAATCAAGCAATGATTCCCCATTTTCCCTCTTGAGGTTGCCAATCTCAGTATGGTAATATAGCAGGTCTTTCTTATCTCCCTAATGTTTTAAAAACACATCATCCAATGCTTCAATGTCTACTATAGACCTAGAGTTCATCTCTTTGAACCACTTTCTAGCCTCTCCAAGGCTTTGGACAAATAATCTCATCCACACATCATCTTCACTGATATCTAGGTTATCTGCATAACTATAAAAGGACTCAAGGTGTTCTTCAGCTGTTACTCCCTCTGTACCTGTGAACTTAGGTATGTATTTTTGATATTCTCCTACAGGCATGGCATTCAGAGGAACAGGCAAGACCAAGGGTCCATACCTAGCAGCTATGATTCTTTCCATTTTGGTCGGTGCTTATTGACCTGCCATGACTAGGGTAGATGGAAGGGCACTAGTCATTTGGATAACAGAAGGTTGAGAAATGACTGGCAGGGTTGAAGGGAACTGATGGGCTATAGGGGACGTTTTCTTTGGACTCAGATCCAAAGTGGAGATTCTTGAACAAGGAGCTTTATGAACCTCTAGAAATATTTCTTCACTGATAACTCCAGGCTCTATATCTTCAACATGTACATGCCCAGTTACAAGCCTTTCTTGCAGAGATACATAAGATTGTTTAGGCTTACCTGATCCTGATGCTCCTTTCTGTGATGTTTTTCTTTGCTTGACAATTTTCTCAGGGTTAGGCAATGGGTCAGCTAGTGATTTATGAGGATTTCTCCAAGTATGCCTCACAAACTGAGCCAAAACTTGATGGGGAGTCGCCAGATAGATGATTAGAACCAGAAATGTGTCTAGGATTTATCTATCATCAAAGCTAGATTTGTATCGTTTTCCCAGGGAAGCTGAGCTTCAATCTCCTCTCCCTGGCAGTGGCACCAATTATGTTTAGATTCCAAGAAACTCTCCTAGGTTGTAGCTCAAAGATGCTTAGTAACATATAAATTCAACTATTGTTGTAGGTTTAATGGAAGGAATGATGGTTTGTTCAAACCAGATAACCACTTCTACTTTGTTTCACTCCAGACATGCGTGAACACCCCCAGACTACAAGGCTTTAGACCACCAAATGCTCATAGTTTAGATATTGGGTGAAGGTGGAGAATACTAACCACACTAGTAGATGCACAAGACCATGTGATGGTCGGCTACAACTAGTAAAGAAACCTGTAAGTCTATTCTACTAATGCACAGACATGATGACAACTCTCTAGCATCAGATAGAAAGAAACCTGAGTAACCTATTTAGTGATACATTCAACAATCTAACATAGATATGAGATGACAGTCATCTGGTACTAAACCTCAAAAGATCATGAGCACAACATATCAGGCACAAGCTTAGAACAAAGCAAAATGGAAAGTGAGTAGCTAACAGCAAAAGAAGCTTGTATTAGCTGAAAATGAAGACGAGACGCTGCAAGTGACAAAATATCTACAATCTCCAGAAGTTGAACCTTACATCAAAATACCAACCACCAACCTTGATTACATCTTGTTCTTGGGTATTTGTAGATTTACATTATAGGGCACTTGGGCCAATTAGGTATGGAGGGGTCATAATTGACCACCAACTACATTTAATGGCCTGAAACTCTGGTTGTGTTTTCTTGTTTCAACAGATGAATCTGATTTGCTCAAATGCTATGCCTTTCTCTTAGGCAATTAGAGTGCTCATACCAGTGAAGTTCCATAACTGATAAATGTAGTTACAGGTTCGTGCTCTGTCCTTTTCTCCCTTGGACATGCCTTCTGTAAATATGGTTGTTGAGGATTTACTGCAATTGGTACTGGCAAGCTCGTCACCTTCCGCCGTCGGGCAAATGAGGTGGTCAGAGGACATGGACTACATGGGTGAATGGATGGCATGGATGAGTAGAATGGATGGTCATCGGATAAGGGAGATTGATGGCAAAGATGACTCGGCGGAGGATATCGGCTGAGGTGGGAGTGGGTTGAATTTGCGCCGTTACATATTAGGGGGCCAGATCGAATGGTGATCAGGAGGCGAAGTTACATGGTTATTATCAGGCGGGAGCAATTTATTTGAGTGGTAAAAGTATTGATCACACCACCTTCGAGCATAAAGCAGTAAAAGGATAAGACCGAGCGATGCCACTCATCGATTAACACGTAGCGGTGGATGAGAGAGAAAAATTGCTCTCATTGTGCATTAACATTCGATCGCATTGCTGACGTGATAAGCACGAACGCTGCGAGATCTCGGCGGAGTTGATCAGATGGTGGAGGAATGATCATGCAGGTTGCTCTATTGGGTGCGACGGGAGCCGTTAGATCGGTGGGGAAGATCAATGGTGGAGATAAAAGGCGATGAGTTATAAAGGTGCAAAGTCATATGGTTAAAGTTTTATGGCGGGTTTAGTCTTTGTGCTTGGGGCTAAAGTCCAAAGGGGCTATTTTGTCGGGTTTATAGGAAAAACAAAGGAAACAAAGATGAAGGAAACTAAGCGAGATAGAGGAAGAAAGGAGAAAATAACTGGTGTGGGATCCTTTTGAGCACAACCAAGCAGACCAAGCTTGTCTCTGAACTTAGAAAATCATCGTTATATAGCAAAGCTAATAGGAACATATTATTAGTGTGCCTAGCATGCCCCTCTTGAAAAAGATAAAGTCCTGACTTATTAACCCTCTTATGTGTTCATTTCCTTTCATTTTAGCTTGGTTATTCCTTTTGTTTCCTTGAAAATCCTTGATGCATATTGGCATACTCTGTAACCCTACACATCCTAGCATGTATTAGCACCTGGATTGCCTTGGCACTATTTGGCACATGTTAGCACACCCCAGAACTACCTAGCACACTCTAGAACTTCTTGACATTCCCAGATATTCCCTAGCGTGCCTTACCCGTTCTTAGCAAACCTTGTCAATCCCTCCTTCGCATGACAACTAGCACTGATTGACACTCCCCAACACACCCTTATATTCATTCACTTCCATGCATTTTGACCTAGTGCTCCCTTGTGTTGTCCTAGTACTCCCTAACACTCCTTGGCATATGCATTAGCACTCTCTAGAACACCTTAGCATTCATAAGTGGAAAATGAAACTTGTAACCAATGATACTAGACTCAGAATAGACAATAAATTGGTAAGGAAAAAGAGCAAAGAGTTTTAATCATATTGGGGAAAAATCAGAAAAAAAAAAAAAAAAAAAAAAAAAAAAAAAAAAAAAAAAAAAAAAAAAAAAAAAAAAAAAGAAGAAGGGGGAAAAAATTGGGGAAAATCAGTGAATTCAATAAATAAAAATATACACATATATTGAATTAAAAAAAAAAACATTTTTCATTGATATTCAGTAAAGCCATGTCCAAACACTTCATAATATCAATAGATGTCCAAAATATCATGAATGAAGAAGCATCTCATATATGTTATGAGTCCAAACATGATCCAAAGTACTAAGTCATGACTCCTAACTAGTGACTACATAGAACTAGAAGCAACTGCTTCTAAAAGTTTACAAACAACTACATACTAATTAGAAAAAATTAGTAACTAAGAGTCTAAGACTATTAAGCATGAGAACTAAAAGTGATTCCTCCCACTCCTTCGCTTGCTTGAATCTCAAAGTTCTTCAAATCATGTAAGCTTAAAAGAGGAGCCTCCTCTAATTGAACCCAATTTGCTGCATTTGTAGTTTGCAAATCTATCTCTTCAAGGTCTATTGGTGAATGATACAAACCTGTCATTATCATCAGACATTGAAATGTGAATTTAAGTTTGACTTTGAACTTTAAAGTTTAAGCTTTAAATTCCAAATTAGATTATGAAACCTTCAAATTCAAGTTCTCACCTAGTATTTTCTTGTCGCGAAATTGTAGATTGTATTGGGAAAATAAAAGGTCATTTAAGCACTTTTGTGTCAATTGTTTGTGCTTGTTAGAATGTATTTTCTCAAACATGCTCCAGTTTCACTCACAACCTGAAGCACTGCATGCTTGGTTTAAGATTCCAATCGAAAATCTCTTCAAATATGGCATATCATTACAAAAATTTTGTCACCAAAGACCTAGCAAGTGACAAGGGTTCGTGAGTAGATGTACCAATTACTAAATAGTAAAAACTTAAAAAGACAACGAGATTTAATAAAACATTTAACATACAAAATAAAGTTTAGACAAATTTAATGCACTGATAAAGCCTTCAAACCTCAAAGGGTACCTGGCAACACCTTAGACCTTTCTCGTATAA
The DNA here is from genome assembly GCA_000404065.3 of Pinus taeda. Lineage (NCBI taxonomy): Eukaryota > Viridiplantae > Streptophyta > Pinopsida > Pinales > Pinaceae > Pinus > Pinus taeda. Next base: position 103,103 of record APFE030645821.1, read on the forward strand.
CACTAATATAGGAAAATAATTTGGATGGTGCTATATAATCCTATAGTTTGTAAAAGACATGACTTCCAAATTTTGGATCAGGGAAGCACCTTTCCATGCATGTCATAAGTCCTCTGTGAACCTCCCCATCCTCATTAAATTTTCTCCTATCATAAAAATACTATGGGTTTAAGAAGTACCTAGCAGCATGCAAGGGGGAATGCAATTTCCTATCCCAATATGCATCAATAATGTCCCAAAGAGGAATATAATTTTCCTCCTCATCCCCATATCTTCTTTTGATGGACTCCTTTCTGAGATCCATCGCCTCATAAATGTAACCCATAGCAGGTTTGTCACCATCAACCATCCTGAAAGTTCAAGATTTCAAATTTAAATTAATATGAAACATTGAAAATAAAAATAAGCTTGAAATGAAATTTAAAACATGAAAAAGTTAAAAGACTTGAAGTACCTGAGAACTCTAACAAGGGACTCCATCACAACAATAATCTCTTTGGCATCTTTCTAGAAACCATCATTAAATACAATTGCAACAACTTCAATGCCTTCAAGGGTCTTGGAATGCTTAGATACCATCCACTCAGGTCCCAAGGACATCCTCTTCATATTTATCTTTCACTCAACCACAAATTCCAAAGATATGAAATTTGTTACAAATCTAGTCACTACAGGTCAAAGAATTTCTTTACCTTCAGTGTATTTTCTCATGATGTTTAGGACAATAATGTGGTTGTATAGGTATTTGGTTATGGACTTTTCCTCTCCACAACCTCATGTATCCAATGAATCTTACCGATGTCCTCAAGCATTAAATCTATACACTGGGCAACACAATAGGTCCAAAAAATAATGGGGTACCTAGTCTCAAAAAGTCTACTAGCAACCATATAATTAGCTACATTGTCAATGACAATTTTTACAACATGCTCTTCTCCCACTTCTTGAACATATTCCACCATCATTTCATAAATAAGTTGTGTGGTCTTAACCTTGTATGAGGCATCCACTGATTTGAGAAACATTGTACCTACTGGACAAGATACAATGAGATTTATTAAAGTTCTATTCCTTTGATTTGTCCATCCATCACTCATGATCATGCACCATGTTCCTACCCATGATGAACGAAACTCATATAGCACAAGCATGGAATCTTCAACACTTTCTAATAGAAAAATTTTCTTAATGCTCTCTAATGAAGGAGCTTTGAACCCTAGACTTGCAAGAACAACTGCATCAATCATAGCTTGCCAATAAGGACTTATGGCACAGTGGAAAGCTATGCCAGAATAGTACCAAAAGTTAGCAATGGCCATCCTTACGTGACTATGGATATTTTTTTTCCAACCAATGCTATCCAAGGTAGGTTGGGAACTGGGTTTTGTGCAGGGAGAAAAAAAGGTGTTTATGTTTCCACCTCCAATGTTGAATGTAGGAGGATTCATTTGGCATTGAGTTTGACTTTGACTTGGAGGAATGTGTGGGAAACTTAGGAACTGCATTGAGGATTCAACAGAGGGAGATGAAAATGGGTAGTGGAAGAAAAATTTTCAACTCTAGGAGTTCCTATTTATTTTTTTTTCTTTTCTTTCTTTGCATTATGCTGATTCAATATATCAATGGCCAAGGTTGCTTGGTGTTTGAAATTTCCATCAATGTTTTTGCAAAGACCTATATCATGGCTGGGTATTTGAGCAAGATGGTTATTGAATCTATAAATGCCTCCACTATGTTATGCTCTTAACCTGCAAATGATACCCAAATACATAATATCTGAAGAAAAGAGACCCAGAATACAGAATATGCGAAGAAGAGATACCCATAACACACAATAGTAATGAATTTATTATTCAGAGAGTAATGTTCACTTGCCTCTTCGAGGGGGTAACCTCCAATAGAGCAGAGCTCGATTACAAAATAAGACATGATGCTCCTCGTAGGGAGTTTCTATCCTTTATATATGACTCCTACGTGCAATACCATGGGCCAATACCGTGTATTATTAATACCATCTATCTAATACTACGGCCCATTTGCAACTAACTGTGGTTCCGTTATTAATTGCGGATTAACCACTTACAATTATTAATATGGGCTTTATTGACTCTTGACTATGACGTGGTCCCATTACATAGATAAGGGGTTAGGGTGGGACCCTAACATGCCCACCCCCTTAAGACTAGCCTTGTCCTCAAGGCTGAAGCTGCGGAAACTGCTACAGAATAGTGGCTGGCTCCCAAGTTGCATCTTCCGGAGAGGTATCTTTCCATTTGACTAGGACTTCCCTAATCATGCGGTCGCGCAGTTGCTTGACTCGTGTGTCGAGGACCTGTTCTGGTTGAAGCCAGATGGACCCTTCTTCGTCCAATTCCAGTAGACTAGTCTGAATTCTGCAATTGTTCCCAATCACTTTCTTGAGGCATGAGACATGAAAAACTGGATGGATTTTTGTAGTAGGTGGCAAAGCCAACCTGTAGGCCACTTCTCCAATGCGCTGAAGTACTTGATATGGTCCATAGAATTTGGGAGAGAGTTTCTGACACCCCTTGTCTTTGAGTGATGTTTGCTTATATGGTTGGAGCCGTAAAAAGACCTGATCCCCTTCTTGAAATTGGCGCTCTAAGCGATGCTGGTCTACCTGTTGCTTCATGCGGTTCTGAGCTTGATGAAGATTTTCTCTAAGATGGGCGAGCATAGTTGTGCGGTGTTGTAGGAGTTGATCCACTGCTTGGACTTTTGAGCATCCCTTGAGATATGAAGTCGGTGAAGGTGGGAGTTGACCATATACTGCTTCATAGGGAGTCATTTTGGTGGTGGCATGATAGTTGGTGTTATACCACCATTCTGCCAGAGGAAGCCACTGTACCCAAAGGTGTTGTTTTTCTTAAGTAAAACACCTAAGGTAGGTTTCTAGACATTTGTTTACAGCTTTAGTTTGACCATCTGTTTGCGGATGGTAGGAAGTACTGAGTTTTAGTTGCGTGCCTTGGATTCTGAAGAGTTCCTGCCAAACATTGCTTGTGAAGATCGGGTCGTGGTCAGACACAATAGAAATACGCATGCCATGCAATTTGAAGATCTAATCCATGAAAGTTTGAGAAACCAAGGTTGGTGTAAATGTGTGGGGAAGAGTGCAGAAATGAGCATACTTCGACAATCAGTCCACAACCACCATGATGACTGACTTGTTCCCTGACTTTGGAAGACCTGTAATGAAATCCATAGAAACTTCTATCCAAATTGATGCCGGAATGGGCAATGGTTGTAATGTGCCTGGTGTGTTGACTGTTTCCCCTTTGTGGCGTTGACAGACCTCGCATTCGGTTACGAAGGTAAGGATGTCCTTTTTCATGCCTGTCTAGAAAAATGATCTTTTGGTGCGAGCATACGTCTTCTGAAAGCCCGAATGTCCTGCAATGGGAGATGAGTGCATATTTGCCAAAATGTGACTTTTGAAGGTGGATGTTGGTGATATTACAACTCTGTCCTTGTAGCGAAGAATATCATCGTGCCACGAGTAGCCCTTGGTGGAATTTGGATCTGCCTGTAATTGAGAAATGAGTTGGGAGAGCTCGGGGTGTGAAAACCATTCCCTGTGAGCTTCTTCAATCCATTCGGGAATGGGGAGGGAAAGAGCTAGCAGGGTACTTTCGTCCTCAAATTGGCGAGATAATGCATCTACTACACTATTGTCTTTCCCTTTCTTGTAAATGATCTCATAATCATATCCCAGCATTTTGGCTAGCCATTTATTTTGTTGTGAGGAGGATAGGCGTTTCTCCAAAAAATATTTAAGACTTTGATGATCTGTGCGGATTTGGAAACGTCGCCCCAATAAATAAGGTTGCCAGGTGTCGACTGCATGTAAGATGGCCATCATTTCCTTCTCGTATGTAGATTGGCCCTGATTCTTCCCACTGAGTTGCTGGCTTGTGAAGGCCAATGGTCTCCCTTCCTGCATTAAAACTGCCCTAATACCTGTTCTTGAAGCATCACATTCAATGACGAAAGCTTTGGTGAAGTCAGGGAGTGCTAAAACGGGAGTGGAACACATGGCATTTTTTAGAGCTGTAGAGGCTTGTTGTGCTTCCTCATTCCAGAAGAAAGAATTTTTCTTTAGGAGTTGGGTGAGGGGCTTCGCTATGCGACCATAGTTGCGGACAAATTTACGATAATAGCCTGTGAGACCCAAAAATCCGCGTAAGCTCTTCAAGGTCTTAGGTTGAGGCCATTCCTGCATTGCTTGGATCTTTTTG